>SNQN01003332.1:20783-62402 GCA_008642245.1 Bassia scoparia | reverse complement strand
AAAACGCCCTTATAAATTGATCATTTTCTACGCCTCATAAAATACCTGATTAGTTGTCGTGTGCGTAACTGTGTGGTCTCAGATAAGACCCTAGGAACCTTAAATTGAATATTTAGACATTATCGAGCTTTGTGTTAGAATTGGTAAATTAGGTGTTATGTTTTTAAAAGTTTCCTGCTGTGAACAACCTACATAAAGATTGCCAAGAACGTACACCTTTCTAGTGACCAAAAAATGGCCACTTCCCAATTCAGCACCAAATTTACGTCTTCGCATATTTGAGAACTCTAGACTTACTCCAAGGCATACATCATAATCAGAACCTATACACAATAAAGTCATCCATATAAGACTTCCTTTTGATAGACTCTAAGAACTATAAAAAAATAGCATTCATACAACTTTGAAACAGAGAGTGGAGCGGTTACATTATAAAGACGAGAAGTGGCTATCTCTTTACGATATGCATAAAGTATCCGATAGGACATGGTGAAGGTACTCTTTTCGTGATTCTATCAGGGTGAATCCGGAATTGTCCAGAACGCCAAACCCATCCAATAGATAGCAAAAGAACTTGCGCAAGAGAAAACGCGCTCCAAACATCTGATCAATAAAGGAAGGGAAAGTGATCTTTTTTAGTGTTCAAATTAAGCTGCCTGGAGTCAAAAACACTATGGCTCCATCCCTATAACATTTCTGATTGGGAATCAATTCATTTTTATCATTTCCACAAACAATTAGTCCGCCCTTCTTAAAGGCACAAACTTGAACGGACCCTAACCCACTTAGAGTCGAGAGAAATGGGTAACATAAATAACATGCATTATATTAATTCATTGACCTCGTTTCTCACCACCTCTGTGTATGTTATTCGGATCAAATCGCCGCGGAGTCCGTTGATATGCAGGCAATGCCTTCCCTGCATGACCCACTCCTGTGCAGTGAGCAATAATCTGGCATCTGATACCCTTAAGACATCAATGCGCTTACCCATAAGAGCTTTTCTATGAAAAACGCAAGAACATCTAACAGCTTTTGAACTGCTCATCATTACAAGCTGCAGCGAGTTGACAATCACGGTAACATCTCTTATCATCCAAGAACACAAATATTAGATAGAGGGCGGTTTCCAGTTCAGGCTTTGGTACCTCAGAAGCTGCTGCCACTGGGGGAGTTGGCATCGAGTCTTACCTTTTGGTGCGGCTCTCCTCCTTTGTCAATGCGTAGTGTAGCGACTAGAGCATTTCAAACTATGTGTCTCCTTCACTTGCAAGAGACTCAACACACAAAATTCCTCACAAAGATTCTCTAGTAAGGACGCAATTGCCCAGAACGTATAACACCACCAATAACAAAATATCAGATATATCTACTACTGCGTGAGATAGGCCCCAGCCTTACTAACATGAGCTCTTAAGTGCACTTAGAGAGATTGAAAAACACTTTGCGTGAGCCCCAACAGTCAAAGTGTAGCCTGCCATTTTTCACGTCCTAATGATTCGTCTCCTGCCCGTCATGTGAAGAGGGTGTATCGACTCCTAAAGATAACTTGAATATGCATCCTAATCCATGTCAAGCACAACAAAAATCCACAGGAATATAAAGATTTAACCCACTACAATAGGGACGTCCTCCAAAATACCCATTGGATATTTTACAGAATGATAAAGCCATACTGCAGAGTAATACTAGATGTATTTAAGATCCCCCATATTAAGTTTATTGCAGATGACAAGGGCACATAACACTAACACTAGCACCTAAAAACACAACCCTGTCAATATGCAAAGAAACCTTATATCACCATGGAATAGAAAAGCTTTCCAGGAGCTTTCAGCTTTGGTGGGACTTATTTTGAATTATACAGCTGCACTGTTTCTGTAGTAAAGTGATTGAGAAGGCAACTAGTTCTCAACCACATTAAAACTCCCTCTTTTTAGTCAACATGTCTTGAAAAAATTTAACATAAGAGGAACTTGAGTTACTAGTTCAGTGAAGAACAATTACCTGCAGTATTTCTACACATCAAGAACTTGCTGAAACTACTGGTCCTGCTCTTCTTTGCTACATCTAGCTGGAAAGGGCACCTGAATAGGGCCACCACAATAGAGCGTTTTCACTTCCTCCTCCTCTCGTTTCAGCATGCATCAACTTCTTTGCCATTCTTCTCCATCTCCTGCGTTTCTCAACATTTACAACAACTCCTTAGATGCACTATCCAAGGCCATTAGAGCTTGAGGGCATGGGTTGACCTACGTAACTAGTGCCACTCAAGCGTACCATTAACACTATCCTCGAACTGTGTGTTTTGTAAGAAGGCAACTTTGCTGCCGCTGAGATAGATGCAGCCAACTGCGCCATTGAGTGTCCAACTGCTATGTAATGTGTGACCAAGGAATTGAATTTTTTTTTGACTTGCAATTATCCTTTGTATTTGAAGCATCATGGTTCGTTCAACTTATTTAAAATGAGATCAGTTGTTGGGCTTGCATAGGGTGGCTGCTGCTGCTGTGGTTACATGCGCTGATGTGTACTGCTGGCTATCTGATGAGGGGCGATATTGGGCTGAACTGCTGTTGTTGCTCGCAGGGGGCTGCTGCTGCTGTAAACTAGTGAGTAGGTTCTAACACGATTTGTGCTCCTTAGGACATGATACAGATGATTTCTCATGCCATGTCATGATATGAGGTTTGGATATGGGATTGTGCAGACGATGCTGAAAACGCAACATAAACTGACTCCATTAGAGAGGATTGACACCCCACCAAATTGAGTCCCATCCCCTAAACAATATCACAGACATTCTTCATTCGGCCCGAAACAGCTGCAACTGAAGCTGATCGATTTCATATTGATGCCATCCAACTTCTGATTGATAGCTGAAATCTGATCGACCTCATGCTATGCCCTCTTCTTTGTCCAACTCGAGGATGCCATAATAGCCATTATGAGTAGCCATCTCCTCAATCAGTTTCCATCCAGCATTGACGTCTGACTCATTGAAACTCCCATTTGCCGCAGAATCGAGGTAATAATATGAGATTCACTTTTCAAACCATTATAAAAAGGTCTGAACCAAGACCATTTTCTCTAGAACCATGATGGGGCAGACACGATGAGCTCTTAACGCTCCCCAAAGGCCTCATGCGGAGTTTCAAAATCAAAATCCTGCATGAAGTTGGGTGATTGACCCTCATTTGTTGCAGTCTTCTACGGAGGTAATCACACACCCCACAGAGAGAGTGCATCCCATGTCAGCATAAGAAGGCAGTAATGAAGACTGTTCAACCATAATCGACTTTTGTTCCCGTAGTGAAAAAGGAACAAACATTAAGACGAGCTGTCAGGCTCAACTCCAACATTCTGTAAGAGTTGCCATAGTATGAAGAATAGAGATAGCAGGTTCGGATCTTCATTGCATTTCCTCGCAAATTGATTGTGCTCAATCATGTCAAACAACGCAGGCTTGATTCAAAGTTAGCTCCTCTAGAGTAGGCTATTTGGCCTGTCGGAATTTCATACCGACCAGGCTGAGAGATAGTCCATAAAGATCGTTTTGAGCCATTTCTTCAGAATTAGATGGACTTACTTCTTACTCACAGAATGTGATCTCCTTCCTCTAGATAGGTTCGCATTTAAAGGATTCAAAAAAACTGACAGAGATGGAAAGAAATCAGAGAAATCGAATCGCCTTGCGGAGTTCTTCGTTCTAGATACGTGCGCTCCACTTCTAGTCGTAAGAATCAAACTCCCAGTTCGGAAGACTGGCATACACAAAAGCCAAAACTCATACATCGTAAGTACTCCCGGAAGAAACAACGAATCTTCTTCAAACAATTACAAAAGAATAGTTTTATAGACTCAAACAATTAACCAATAATTAAGCCCTTCTCCGGCAACGCGCCAAATTTGACAGGCTTGTCGCAGTTGCTATCAAAAAATACCTATTAAACTAACCTGTTAGCTAGTGGTAACAGGATCTATCCAAAAGGGAAGCAACTATTACGACTAATTGGCATCAAAGCAGTCTAAACTAACAAAAGATAATTTTGATTTGTGATTGTGACTAATTAAAAACTAATACAACGATTAACAAAGAGATTAAACTAATAATTAACGGCAAATCTAGAGCTATGGTTCAACTATAGCAGTAATATAACAGTAAATTTGCTATCAACAATTCATAACATGCATAATCAAAACAGGATCCAAATTCTCTCGAATCATTGAACCATAGAACTCTCCCTAACCGTATCTCTCGACCTAGGTAGTCTCGTTTCAACCTATTGATGTTATCTGTCAAGTCTCAAATCGCTAGACTAAGAAGATTGTGACTACAAATTAAGCAATTAAGTCGGCCCTAGAAATTATTAACCATGATAGCAATCTAATGAAAAATTGAGTAAAAAGCCAAGTCATGAAACAAATCGAATCAAAACCAATTATAAGTAAATCAGTATGGCTATCGACCCAATCCCCTAAGAAAATTAGACTACTCACTCATATTCAAATTATAAAACTACTAATTGCGATTGGGAAACGTGGATGATTAAAAGCACTAGAAACAATTAAAAGCCAATAATAAAACAAATTAAAGGATAAATATAGTAGTTCGCGAAAGAAAATGATTGGAAGTTCTGTATGATGAATGAATTATGAATTGTATTGAAATAGCCAAAGTTAGGATTCACAATAACGAATTGATTTGTTTGAGATATGACTCTATCTTTCTAAGAAAACATAGACAAAATTAGGAGCTTTTCCCCTTAAATTACTCGTGTTGATTTTCTAATTTTTCAAAGCCCAAGCTGCTAATTACAAGAAACCCGATCCTCATTAATTAACAAATTAGCCAAACCGCAGGCCCAAAACCGGATGCCAAAACCATCGGTTTGAATAGTGAACGATCGGTTTGACTTTGAAAACCGATCCGTTTGGCTTCAAATCATCGGTTTGGGCTAGAATAGTACCTCTTATTATGTGTGGTGAGAGTCTAAAGGTGCTCCGGCTCAAGTCCGCTCAATCCAGCCCAAGTGCTATATCCGCGCAGGAATTCCGTAATGTCTGTCTATCGCCAAAAATTGATCCTAAAAGCATTTGAAGATTCTGAAACTAATCAAAACACTAGAGATGCACAATATTGATAGCAAAACAGGCCTTTAGGAGGCCAAAATCATCTAAACACAAGAAAGAATGAGGGGGAAAAACCATGCAAAAATCTAATACATCAAACAACAATAATTTTCTCCTTTTAAACTAACTTCAAAGACGCTAATAGGAGAATACTAATAAATAATGCGTCGGCACTAAATGCTCTTGGTTGACTCAACCGTAAAGGTCCCTAATGCTTTTGGTTTCTCATGTCAAGAAAATGCGTAATTCTTTCATGCGTGGAGAGAGATGATAGGAAATTAAGAGTATAATGGAGTTTTAGTGATACCATGTCCGACCTTAACGCCAGTTTCCTTAAATCGCTCCTCTACTGCCCGAGCAAAGGCAAGTTGAGGATTTAATAGTTTTAGTTTGTAATGGTTTTTCTTTTTTGTTTTTTGGGGATTGATCATGAAGATTAAATCAAAACAAGATTGAAATACCCTAGGTTTAAGGTAACAAAATATATTCTCAATCTATATTTCCAGCTGCATAAAAATATTTTTCAGAATAAATCTTTACAAAATATTTTGAGAAAAAACTTTTCAAACGCGCAAGTCAGTATCCACTCCGGACACAGCTGGTTACCCCATCTCTGCGTTCCCAAATGAGTATGTTATGAATTCTGTTCCAATCTTGTACTTAGAATCATACCATAAAACTCCACAACAAATATAATCATTTAAACAAAAGCTATAAGTCAATTATACGGAGCATATTACATAAAATTTCCTAGATTAAACATTTAAGAAAGCATTCTTCTTTTCTTCATGTAATCTTAAGACCTTGAAATCTTCCTTTAATACTTCAAGTATTAGCACAACCTCTGTCTGGTCGAAATGGCTTCAAAAGGTCTCCACACTTCAAGTGTTTGAATCAACCTAATTACCTGCACCAAAATTATAACAGGTTTGAAGTTGCAATTAAAAGGTTTGTGTGACGCGGTAGTCTCAGATATAGTGCTGCTTAGCAGTCAAGAAAATCAGCTGAGGAGCCATACTGGTTCCTTACCAGCACAGATAAAAAAGCTTGATGTGATACATTCAGCATACCTACTTAAGACAATTTAATTTCAATACATAAAGCATATAAGTATTAACTTAGTCTGAGGAAACAGGTATCCTGTAAGAACTGTGTTGCCCAAACCAACCAATTTCACAATTAAGTGTCCTGTTTCCACTATCAGTTTCATCACTCAAACCTAAGGAACTCAACAAAAATTCCCCCTTTTGATGAAGACCAAACTAAATTCGAATTCCAAGTGCAACCAAAACAATGTTAGAAACAGAAAAACCCCATACGTGGTACTTTCATATGAATTTGAGCACACACCAACAGACTCAATGACTCAATGAACAACTTACTCCAATCAAGCTTGATTCCTTAACTAATAGTACACTTGACTCAATCGTGAACCCGCCGGATTCTAGGGTCTTTTCAACTTTGACACTATTTCCCCCTTTAGCGATCATTAAAAGTTTCTCTAGTTAAGAGTTGACATTGCTTAAAATGTTAAATGTGCTCATCCACACAGTGGCATCGACCACTATTCAAGTGTTATCTGCAAAAAGAGATTAGTCAAACAGAATCATCACATAGCGAAGATCATTGTTCAAAACAAGACAACCAAAGCATCAAACCAATAGAACCCTAATTCCATAGACCAAAAAATCAGTTATTTTTAAGAAGCCAATATCAATAAGGAGGGGAAACAGGAAACAAACAAATCACTCGCTCTCCATCACACTCGTCCTCCTCCTCTTCTTCATCCTTCAGCTTCCTTCTTCAACAACATCATCATCATCATCAACTTCTCCTCGAACCCCTCCTCCCCTCAGAGGTCCTCATCGTTAAGATTCCCGTGCTGCTCTTGTTTCCTCAATGTACGTTCCTCCTAATACCAAGAACCACCAAAATTGCTTGCAGGAACCAAGCTGAAACCTGAGCCTTTGGAAACAAGCCAATATCTTATGGCCATCTGAGCTTTAATATCTGGAACTGTGCAGCAACAAAATGTGTATCAGCAGCTCCTTCTCATCTGTTCCATCTTGGTAAGAAATAAGTTGAGATACCTTAACAGCTCCATCGTACCAAGAGTCTTCTCCTGCTTCTCCCATCTCTTTCCAAAACCACCGATTCTGTCCTGCTGAGTTCCTCTGCCCTTAGGATTTTCTTCTTTGGAGGGGGCTTTAACCACCACCTAGCAGTCAGAAATTGAAGCGCTTAACACATCAGCTCCAGATATCAAGACCCTGCTTTGCTCAAGATAGCCCTGGTAACATTGTAACAGTTACAGTAGATCCACTTAGCTAACTTTTAATTCTTAAGCAATTGGGTGAATGATAGATCCAATAGGTTGGGCATCACACACCCGAGATAACCATAACAGTTCAATTAATGTGAAAACAAGCATCAAGAATACAGTTAACTTTATCTTCTTCATCATTCAGCAAATCAGTACACTCCCATCATGCACTTACTGTTCCCCTCCTTGACCCCTTGAATAAGTACTTGTTGTTGCATAAGAGTGCAGAACCAGCATGACTGGTTCCTTCAAAATCAACAGATTAAAACAGCAACATACTCTTAGCCATCTCCCACCAAACAGTAATTCATAAATCTCATCAGGTGTGACCAGCCTACGCAACTAGGCCCATCAAATCACTCAAATATTTTCAAAATCGCGATCCCTTGGTACTCTTAATAGACTTGAACAAAGAAGCCACAATACATACTCAAATCAACACTTTCTAACATTAGGAACCCAATATCATATTAGGCAACTGTTTCAAAATCACATAAAATTCCCTGAACACCAGTACACATTATGTGCAGGCAGATACAGTCAAATAAGCAATCCTATGCCTTGGTACTACAATTCTAGACTCCCTGAAGCAATTCAGAAAAGAGCAGCGCACTAGATCAAGAAAGTAAACCACCTTCAACATGCAATACAAACGATGAAATAACAGTCACTCTAGAACTAATAAGTTAAGGTAGAACCAGTGACATTGGTGACTCTATCAGACTTTACCTTTTGTAGATCGAAGGTTGTTTTTGTGGCTGATGCTGGCCTTGTCGCTTGTTTTTCCCCTTAACAAGAACTAGTAAAATTGTTCCTCCGTAATGCTTCAACAAGTTGCTTTAATTCTCCTCTTGACTACTGATCGAAGATCTCCCTCTAACTATGATGTGCCACCATAGGTATCCCCTCGCTTTTGACGTAAGTTAAAGTCTTAAATACATACATTCATTCCCTCTAGAGCACCTTCCTTCTCTAACTCCTGTCTCCCTGAAGAACAAGCTGGTGCTCATTTATGATAGAACCACCAAGTCTCAGAGTATGTTTGGCCATGAGCACTATTCTTTTGAACGTAGGTTGTTGGTGTGGTGAAGGGTGGTAATGTATTTTTGTGGGGAATTTGTCCGAGAGTATTGTTTTGGGGAGGTGAAACTGAATTAGAAGAAAAAAAATCAGTAGGTGGTGATTCCATTTGGATTGTGTCTCTGGATATTGTTAGGAGGTTAGGGTTTCACGTTTTAGTGATCCTCGGCTCCGAATAATGAGGAAATCATCACCTTGTCATATGGGCCCCTTCCCTTCCTGCTCCTTAGCTGATAGCATACGTGAATTTGCCATCTTACCTTCATACAACCAATAGTTTGCTTTTCTAAGACTATTTTTATGACGATAGATGAGTCAATAAAACTATGACTTACAGTAACTTCCTATTTAAAGGAACTAGTGTTTGTTGAATTTGAGTTTTTTGAATTTCTGCGAGAAACAGTTTATTCACTTTGAGAGATGAATAAGTAGTATTTGAGTGTAGGTAGATTTTTTGATGTTTGACACCACAAAGGTATGTTAGTCACTAATTTGATTATTTATTATATATTTGATATATTTTAATTTTTTCAAAATATCAACAAAAGCGAATGTGAGGCATATATGTATATATTTATACCAGGTTGCAGCCAAGTATAAATGCACTTTATCAATATTTGAAATGTTCAGTTAATGATCACCTGTTACTAATTATAAAAATATGCATCAACCACTCACTCGAAAATCATATGAGTAATATGAGTGAGAATAAGATAGGTAATGCCTTATATATTCATTCAAAGAGCCCCTAAAGAAATAACATAAAATAGTAAGATATTCTTTCCAAAAAAGAATAAATATCCCTAAAAGTAATTTCCAAAGAAGTATACTAAAAATAAACAACCCATACAAAAAACAAATTAATACAAGATTCTGGCGGATCTACTGTATTTCCCGCGTTGAATGAGGTACCTGTAAGAACCACCTTCATCTTGTTTCATAAAAAATAAAGTCAAAACAGTATTCGTGTATTATCATAGTCCCCTAGATGCAAACAAGACTTTTCTACACCACAATTTTGAGGAAGTCAATAACCATATTACAAACAACAACCAGGCGAAGTCATAATGATTTACGAACAGTAATTGAAAGTGGTAGAAATATATAAAAAACAAAAATAACCCGCACGAATTATCGAAAAGCAATTTAACACCTATCTTAGTCCAAGAAACATTTAAGGTGAAAAAGAATATAGAAGCCAGCGATCTACCAGAAAACCCCCAAGCGAATGTAAAGAGCGCAATAAAATGAAACACTAAATTGACCATATAAACTTAAAACATAACATAATAAAGGACTCGGTTATATTAACTAACAAAAATTACAGAGAGCTTATGACACAGAGAAGGATTTCGTAAAAGATTAAGACCATAATCAGCATTTGTTCTCACTTTACAAAAACAAAATCTAATAACACTTCCACTATCTATAAGCCTCCCTTTAACTCAACATTATCCTAAAAAATGGTGTCTAATTTCAATTGTTGTTGGTTTTGATGCTTGGACGAATTCTTAAGAAATTTATATCACTATGAAGTCTGTCACAAAAGATTGGACTACTAACTTGATATACAACAACCAAAATCTTTTCAGTTGTTAAGACATTATCACACAGATTCACAAAATAACACCAGCATGAGAAGAGCTGTACGAATTGTGACTTATATTAGACAAGCAATTACCTGTATTTCAATCCTGTATGAAAAATCCTAAAGGCCATCTGTAATATCGAGTTCTGCCCAACTAGAGAGCCCTTACAAGCAATATTACACCAAAGCAGCACAAAGAAAAAATGTAACTGGTGCCATTACCTAAGATGTTAGCTGCTCTTCAATACAACAAGGAAATCACCAAGAGCATAATTCTGCATCTGCTGTATACCATAAAATTGAACAACATCAATAATATAATTGAAAACAACAAGTAACCAATTAAACATCCAGAGTTGCCGTAAGCCGCAATTCTAAGCACAAATCTGTTGATCCCTACAACCCAGGATACTCTAAGGTGTTTAAACCGTTTTTTACTATAAATTCCAGTTACGAAATTCTTATTCCCAATTGACTTATAGAGTCCCCTCAAGTCGAAAAAATATCCATTTGGGACTATCTGCATTTGACAAATGACCATTGAGGTCAAAACCACAAAGAACCATACAACTTATAAAGCCAACATAAAACAACAATATCAGTTCAGCCACACTACACTGTTAGATAATTAGCGTAGCGCGGATAATCCAAAAATCATCCCTCATATTATTTTCTTAAATTGATAATGCTTGACGAAAACATTGGCCCCAAACTCAAATCGAGCATCAAGTTTGTAAGAATGTAAAAGAACCCAAGCTGCCACCAAAGCCTTGCTGTTCTCCATGCCAAATTTTTCAAGCAAAACTCTTTCACCAGCCTACTTCTGATTCCGGCACACTCCCAATGAAATATTTCCGCTAAATCAGCTGTTTTGCTTAAAATCACAAAGCCAAGAAAGAATCCGTAGTTCTCCATTCATGCTCTTTCATAACTCTACTCATTGCCAGCCATCAGATTAGTCACAATCTCTAATCACATAGTCTACTCTGAAATTAGCAGCAAACAAATAAAATACTCATCAACATAATACAATTTGTATTACAATTTAGAAGTGTTCCCTCTCAAGGAGTGCTTGACTATTTATTATATAAAAACAACCTCATCGTTCCTAATACTGTTTCCCCTTTGTAATCATTCTTCTTATATGAATAGTTGAGAACAATTTTTTTCGATGACCAGCCCTTGTGTTTAGCTTCAATTCCATACAAGAGCTGTTATAGCCAAGTCTTGAGTAATACATGTTCCGCGAGTATTTCCGGGACAACCAAACACCATACCTAGTCTGCTCACCAAAACCACAAGGTGGCTGCAGTAGAACATTTATATCCCTACCCCTTCTTTTCAAATATCCATTAAGAAGAACCCAAGTCTTTTATAACCATCCAATCGTTGAATCACACATACTTCAGTATTACATGTGTAGCAGGCTGAGTAGAAGACATATTCTCCAAATTATTCTTATATATCCTATAACTATAGGATCTTTTATGTCGACGTGAGCAAAAGTATATCTAATTCAATAACTATCCCTGTCTTAGTTTATGAATAATTGTAAACGGTTTGCCACAGAATACGTAACCTGAGTTCCTACTGTTGCTGCACGTATACAAAACTAGATCAATATTCTTTTATCGGGCACTTCAGGCTCATTTACCCCATATTTGTTGTTGTGGACTGAAGACGTTCGTGTATTTTTATGAGCCACAATGACTAACCACCACTCCTGAAGATCCGGATTGAAGGGAGCTACCCTTCAAGGTACAAGAATAATGCCGTAATAGACAATTATCTTACTATGGTTCAGAGATGGTAAGCGTAGGCGTATGTGTGCAAACTAATCTTGCATTAGTTAGAATCCAATTCAGGATCTATAAGGACCACTTATTTATGTCAGTGGTTGTAACTTAGACAGGAACGAATTAGAAAGCACAAAGTTTTGCGTAAACACTTCTTATTTTGAATCCACTTTTATAATATATCTAATGAATTTTGAGTACATAGGGTATGAGAGAGCCAAAATTTGTTTTATATTCGAGCTCAAGCTTCAAGCTCAGGGGTGTTTTCATTATTATCAGTCTGATCTTCAGTTTCCCCTGAACTTTCTCCTGTACTATTCATTGTTGGGGAACCATCAAGTCCTGTTCGCCTGTCTGTAATCTCATTATTTTCTCTTCCTCCCTAGGCGTCCCACCATTATTTGCGTGGACCAGGGTGAGCCTAGTATTAGCTTGCTCTTCATTTTGGAAACCAGCAAACATGGTTCCCAGTGAACTCCATGAGTCCAATAACTCCTCATTCAGATTTAAAACCTGTGCCAATCTAAAAGATATGTTTACAAACTCAATCAAAGACAACATGGACCACTCTTCCTCAGACACATCAAAATTTCTCTAATTACTATAAACCTGCGATAATTCGCGATGTCTTATTTTTACTTGGATGCCGCAGATATTTCTTATATTTTGAGATGAGAGCAGATTCCGCTCATCACTCCTAGGTCAAATTTATCAAGTTGATTTTTCCCATATATTATGTACATAGCATTGGCAGTCAGAAGACATGAAGAGTATGCGTCACCATTCCCATTGTGGTTTGTCTGCCTTTAAGGAGTTCAGTAAGAGTTTCTTTAACTTATTGTTAATCCGACATGGGCCTCTATTTATATGCCAATTTAATAATAGCAAGCAGACCTTGATACAACAATTCACCCTCAAAGAAAACTCATTAGCAGAGTATTCCCCACCTACCTCATACAAAATATAGCATGTGTAATCTAACCATAACGTAATACACTCATCAAAGATTCTATCTTTCTTTCAACAACACCCATTTCTAAGAGTTATAGGGGCTTGAGAAGTTGTGACTTATACCATGTTCTCTGCAAACATAACCAGTAGTTAAAGTCACGTAGTATTACGTCAAATTTAGTAGTACCATGTGTTTAATCTTATTGAGACCGAGGCTTATAACCGTGTCAAGCTGGATTCTATGGCCACCCTGTTTCACCAAAGTAAAGCGCGTCCACCTCAATAAACAAATGATTTTGCATCCTAGATATGTAGTGGACATTATCACCCAAGTATACCTGAATAATCATTTCAACAATACACAAAAGCATATCTATGACCTGGTCATGTCGACTCTTGAAACTCACTCATATGGGACAACCCCACTAATATATCAATGTGTAAAAGTCGAAGAAGTACTGATTGGGTACTCAGAACAATTTTAGCTTAAAAGAATTTGACTGATTTTCCCATTGACAGACTCTTAACACAACTCTATCTGCTGCTCATACTTGATGTTAGGAAGTCCAAAAGCTATACCAAAGTCTTGAGACTTAAGTTTATTCTAACTTGGAACTCCTATGAATGTCAAGCATTGCATCCTTCCAATATACTCTTTTCATTGCCACAATCCCACCGTGAAATTAAACATCATTGAAGGATTATTGAATCCCAATATGAGAAATTCGTAAATAGTGAAGACATGCGATGTCTAAACTTATTCCTATAACTCACATATAATTTCAACTACTGATTTGTGAGTTACTAATATAACATTAGTATGGCATTTAACTCACAACAACTCAATGAATTCCATGTTGGTACAACTAATTCTTGTGATTGTAATTGCTTCAAAGATTAGTATAGCAAGCCTCAACATAATAAACATCATCAATGCATTGAAAAGTGTCTTACTTACATATCTCGCAATAGTCTCTTGTAAGTATAGATGGTTTCCTCACTTGCTGTTATCTCCCCACAAAAAATAATGTAATCACAATTCTACGCCAATCATATAGTCATTTCACCCTAGTGAGATTTCGACAATTCGACTCTATATATTCCTCTCCCGCCGTACATCATGAGCTTGAGCCTTCCTATAGCGTTGTCCCATAATTTTGAGGAAAGAATACTACCCTCAACGCCAGTAAGCCAATCCTGATTAGAATGAAGAGAACAAATTCAAAGGTCATTAATTTTAGGAACCTAAGAAATCTCCCTAATGGGATCAACAGCTTTGTCCACAAACATGTAATGCATATGCTAGTTGGTGATTTTCTTCATCCTAAGAAACCAAATCTTCTATTATTTTCATATGTTCTTAGATTCTATCAACGTATGTGTCTTTCCTAAGCAGGACATCATGATATATTCGTCCATGTCCAGTTTCATACCAACCAATTGATAACCAAAAAACATTGCAGTATCTATAGACATTTATATCATACTTTACCTCTTAATGGAAATTTCCCAAAATCCAGGATGTTTCCCGGAGTAGGGGAGGCGCATCAAAGTACCTGGTATTCTTTAGCACTGTTATTATCAAATGAGAAAACGACTAACCCTGTTTACCTTCCATTTATCCATGTACAAATTCGTTAATGTTTCCTTGTCTGTCAGTAGTTTAGCGTCACATTGTCTATGCGCACACTGCTCATGAAGTTTCCATACACGTCTTGCTTCCAAGAGGAATTACATACATGTAACACTCATGTCATTTCGTTTAAATAATTAACAATGTGTCACTTATTCAACATCGATGCCTTCCATAGTTGTCACCTATTCGAGATTAAGACATTTATAGCACATGTAGACATGTCAAGTACAATCACTAGTTATGCTTGTCTATTTATCAATTTACAGAGATACTCACAACATTTGTATGTATAGAAATCAAACTATATCTCTCCTTAGCCTTAATCAATAAATCATCTATCAAATCCCACTGATTTTTATATCACCCATTTTAAGAAATTAGAAGTAATTTTTCTTAATTCAAACTCAAGATATTTTAAGGTAAAGTGGTTTGAGCGCTGCCGGTTGTGTGTCAAGATTTTAATGTATAGAATATATAAGCAAGACAATTGAGTAACAAAAGAATTACTCTTTGTAAATCTTTCTAAGTTGAGTTAGCCCATTATTCCACAAAAAGATATTATATACAACAAAAAAAATACCACTACAAAAGTTTATTTTCCTCTACTGTTAGAAAAATTAAGAGAGACTCATGTAGTATGTTAATGATAAGGAAGTCCTTAGAGAGCAATATCCAGTCCTCGAGGTTCTAGAGCTTCTTCAACCGCGTTCACCACAGTAGTTTGAGCATTATTTATAAGATTTTGTAGTCTTTTCAGAGAGTGTTCACCTTGCCACATTTGTCCAATCATAACTTCTCTTTAAAATGCTCTAGCTCACTATTTGTTTCTAACTTCAGGCAAATCTCTAAACTAAACGAGTGATCACTAACTTGCAAAAAATAGCACTCACAATTCAGCACGATTTTTCGTCCGTAATTCTGCTTTTATGCCAGTATAAGTATTGCTAACTCCTTGTTCACCCTCCTACACATATTATTTAGTCATTCATCTAATAAAGAGTCTATATCAAGCAGGACATTTAGATTGTACTTCCAATCATTTTACTTCAACGCATTATCGTCTGTATGCCGTGAAACGTTCTATGATTGTTGACCGTGTGAGTGATATACCGAAGAGCACGACTATTACTGTCGTTGACTCAGTCAATTACAATTAATTTTTCGAAGTCTGGTGTTCCTCCCTCTGGTTCTGAGTATCAAGTTTAATGGGTGGTGACTTGTGGTGTCCCAGATATATGAATGTGCCAAATGTCGAGTCATGCGAGAAAC
The DNA here is from genome assembly GCA_008642245.1 of Bassia scoparia. Lineage (NCBI taxonomy): Eukaryota > Viridiplantae > Streptophyta > Magnoliopsida > Caryophyllales > Amaranthaceae > Bassia > Bassia scoparia. Next base: position 46,626 of record SNQN01003332.1, on the reverse strand, counting down.
ATCTTAGTGGTAGGTGATTCTTTCATCCCCATCATATTCACGTGCAATCAGAATTCAGCCCACATTATGTCGTATATCGATAGCATTCGTGTCAAAGCTCCCGCTTTCTGCCAGACTTCCTAAGCTGTTTGTTGAGAACACGTCTTGCGACTTTTATGAGAACAGTCTAAACTGAGAATGAATAGATTTCCGCGTTCGTCTGCCAAGAACTTGAAGCAAACCTACATAATACGAGTAGTCTGTTTTCAAATGCGGCTTACCGGTTTGATTCGATTCCTGCTATGACCGTTAATTTCTCTCAAATTTTTTTCTCATGCATGCACGAACACTCAGAGTCTTCAATCCTGCTTCTAATCTTGGTTCCGCGTAAGGCTCTATCCTCTTGTGCTAAGTTTGAACTCAGTCGTCAAACTTGACTCAACGATTATCGTCTATTGATCTATATAAACAATCTATGGGTATAGAATATACCAGAAAGAAATAAGTAATCTAGACAAAGTCTTGGTCTGGTGTGTGGCGTGATTGGATGAGTGTGCGTATGATGTTATGATCGTACAAATGATGTCTGATTATGTCATGCTTTGGTTAAGAGACTGACGCAGTACGATACGTTCTAACATAACCAAGAAGAATATCATCAAAATCAGATAAAACAAACGAAAGGTCATCATTTATCTGTATAAATCACACACTTTTTCATAACAAGACAAGTCTCACCATAAACATAAGAGATGCGAAGTTTAGATCCGATTTTACGACTCAAGATTGAGTTCCAAGGCATGAATCGCCCACCGAAAGAGCAAGAGATTTATACCGCAAAATATTTACTGCGTGTTATGCGGACGGTGAGGTGCGGATCGCATGAATAGTATGCGTTTGTACTTCTACTCTAGCCTAGCTTTTGGCAGATGATGACATTGCGTTTTGCTTCTTCTTCAACTCAACTTAATCAGACAGGCTGATTACACAAACGCCACGATTTTCCATTCTTATGGGGAATGTCTTGTTCCCGGCGGCTGCTTCCAGAATTCGTGACGGGAGCATCAGTCTTGCGATGATTGGTGTATTGGAGCCAGTTTTTACACACATAGCCAACACACTTGCATAGTTCAATCCCGGGATTGTATCACATTCTGGATCCCTGTTCTGATCCTACTACATAGTACTTCCATTGAACTTGGTGTCTTGTTATCAGAAACCAATGGCAACTTAACTCTAGAGTACTCATACTTGACTTCTCTAGATGTTACTCGTTCAGAAGCTTGGCTCTAATACCAATTTGAAGTTATTATAATACTCAAGAGGGGGGGTAACACTTGAGCATTCTTTCTCGCTACTTATTTTCTTTCTTTTCAAATTAAGTAATTGAGAATCCAGTCGGGCTGGTCTGAAGCAGCGGGAATGTAAACAAAATTATTTAAAGACACACAAAGTTAACGAGCGTAATCATCCCCAACTAGGGCTAACTCCTCCTACCTTATGTTCTATTATTAATCTACTCGAAACAAAAGAAACACACACCACATCCTGCTGTTTCCCTACTCCGGAACCAGCCACACCCACACTCAAACTATTAAATGCAACACTCGACTTACACTCGTTAAATTCCAATTTTGTTAACTCACAAACAACTCTCCTGGCTTATGCATCCCCTTTGTTGTTTTGCCTTAACAACAATGAGTTTTCCCTTTTAACTAACTTCAAAAAGCTAAAAGAGAATATTAATAATGTCAACTCAATGCTTCTTGTATGTTATCACACTACAAGTAGTACTTGATGTTTTATTATGCTTGTTGTTTTTCTCTAATTTAAAGAAAATGCTTTCCTTCACAATAACCAACCATAGGAGAGAGATTGTGGCCAATTAAGAGTATCAAATGAAGATATGTCATATATAGAAGCTGATGTTGACCTCAGTTCAACCCTGTTTCCGTTAAATCTCTTTTTAACTATCTATGTCGAGCAAGAAAAGATGAGAATTTAAGAGATAATAATAAATATCCTTGTAGTTGATTGCTTCAGCTACAACGGTTCCCCACTTGTTCCCCATAAATTAGGTATTGATATTGAATTATCTCCCCAAATCTTCAGTCAAATTCAAGTATTGCTACCAGGAATTTCCGACCCGTTACAGATTAACCTCAGAAACACATTTATCAAGCCATTTAAACACAAAGTGCATAATAAGTTCATACTAATAGTTAGGCGATTATACCAGCTGATTAAATACGTGTACATTAGCCGTTAGATTAAACATTTGAGAAGCCACATTGTGTCTTTTCTTTTTCTTATCACCAAGCTGTCAATACTATCAAGGATCCTCCCTAAGAATCTTTCCTTCTTGATACTCAATGTTATGATGCACAACCTAACTACGCTTACGAATTAGGTATCTGACTTTTAATACATACTAGTCTCTATTAGTTTTATGGTTTCCAAGAGTACTCAATAGGGGGTGAATGATTAGTGGATCCGATGTACCAAATGAAAAATTTTCAAATCCAGCAGATTTTTTGGCTTAAAACACCTAATTTTTTCAGTAGTCAAGGTTAGAAGCTCTAGTTGGTTACTGTCTTCGCAGCGGATAATCCCAGTTATCTAGCATTAAATCAGTCTAATAGATTCCAAAATTTGACCTAAGAGTATCAACAGGTTACGACCCACATAATAGGAATTGTGACAACAGATAGATTTCAGATTAATCGATGGTTTCCACCCAAACTTAAGGCTACTCCTTTGGCCTACAGCGCTAGTTTATCTGATACCAGTTATTTTAACACGCTTTCACTCTCTCAATGTTACAAGTGTATCTCCACAGCGACATATCCACAAATCCCCCCACCAACCCAGAGTGTGCTGATTTCGCACATGAACTCACAAGCGGACTCGCAATTGAAACTCTCAAAATTGATATAACACGATCGACCAACCCCTTGCTGATGGATCCTGAATTTAACATGTTTCTTTCCCTCAAATAACTCTCAAACAAAGAGCGCATTTACATTGCAGAGTACATCTAAGAGTCTCTATATTTAATATGCACTCGTATGATCTGTGCTTGCTTGATTTATATAACTAAGGACTTTTCTTCTCTCGAAAATATATCTCTTTAAGCGCATTCGAACAGAATAATCTACATTGTAAGATGTGCCACACATACGTCATGAGGAGTTTTATTATTGGTCATATAAATATAAAAGAATCTCCAATAAGAATCGATCCCATACAATAAGTGAGATATTTCTGTTAATTCCAAAGAGTCACATATTTATTCTTAGGGAAAGTTTACAAATATTATTTTAAACAAGATAAAATAATATCAGAGTTAATATCTGTAACTTCGACTAAATAAGAATTAACACATGTTATCCTAAGGAAATACACTTACTAATCGACCTGAATCTCGCAAAAATTTTCTTTTAGGAGACTAGCAAATTCACAGAGATTAGACGGCCTTATTCAATTTTGCTCGATCAAATGGTGATCAGATGTGAGAGACAGCTTAGAACTATTCTTCCTACGGTAGTGTGAAGCCATAAACTAATTTCCCAACTGTCTATTGTTCTTCAACTCGTTTACAACAAATACTGACATTGTGTATGAGTTCTCTCGTCACACAGCGATTTCTCTTTTCTATGCAATTGGTCTTTTACATGATCTGGCTATTGTCAAAGAGAACAGACGAGGGGAATAAATGTGGGGAACATTAAAACGAAAGACTCTTTGTAGTTGTCTCAGTCGCCTCCCCAGGGCAGAAAGTCCAAATGCACGATAAATTTGTATCCAGATCTGTACAAAATAATACAAAGCACAATACATTACACACAAAATATCATCCCAATTTAATACATGCTATACAAGACGCTAGTCATAAACCTAGAACTTAATATCTTTAACAGTAATTTCCATTACAACATCTTACATATAGAATTAGCCCCTTCCATCACTTATCGTATTTCAAGTTATGACATGTGTACAGAGAGGATTTAACTCGAATAGCGACATCTTCTATGTTGCTCGAGAGAGTATGAAAAAACCCTGTTTTTATCTTATCAAAACGAAACACTTTAGAACAATTGAACATATATAACTTGTTAGACATATACATACACCCTATTCTCAATAAAATCTATAGCGTGTGAACCGAGAGGGAACGAGATTAATTTTCTCAGCTGTTCAGACCATATAGTCTTGTATTATACCGAACCAAAGAACCGTTCTTGCAATTTGTTTTCATCACTCAAAAACTCTAGGAACCTCACCAATTCCCCCTTTTGATGATGACAAACCCTGTAATGTGAGATGCATATCTAGCTTTGCCATAACGAAACAGTTATTTACAGCAACGAACAACCATGAATGAAAATTATATATTTTACCGAAGACTCAAGTGAAACAACCAACTACTTTTATATACCGAGTAAAAAGCATGAAAAACTAATTAAGACTAAAAAACGTTATTTTCTACAAGATTTCACATAAACTAATTAAATCTAAGACAATATGAAAGACTCGAGATCTACAGCAAGACTCAATCAGTAAAACTAGACTTAAGCGACTCCAATAACATGTACTTGACCATTTTCCGACCTTTTTTGGCATCATTAAAAGGTTATCTACAATTGAATAGCTATTAAGATGTTGCGAACATAAATCCACTATTTACATATGTCTCCAATACCCATTAAACTAATGATGAAGTTGACAATCAACCACGAACATATCATATCGAAATAGTCGCAGTAAGACCTATCTACATAGTCAATTAATTCACAATCCTCACCACGATTAACAAGCAAACATTTAGCTATATAAGATAAATGTTTGAAAGAGTTTATAACATTGAACAACCAGCAAAATTCCCATACTATCAAAGACTAATAAAGTGTTTCTTGTGTCCACACTATATTGTGTTAGCTGATATAATAGACGCTCCTTGATACCAAAGAATAAACATGGAGTATTCAAGATATGGTAATTATGGAAATGAGATGCGAAATCAGAGCCCACAATAGAACATATCAACATAATCCATCATTCTATCTTCATCCGTATCCATCTCAGTCGTTGCATTCAACTCAAGAACGCCATTCAGCAACAAACTATAAGATAACTAATCATCGCATCAGCATCTTCATCTCAGTATCATCCTCTTCTTCGTTCTCTTTGCTCCACAGCAGAGGAGTTGCGATATACACTCAATAACTGGTTACCGATTTTCGGTCTACAAATTTCATCCGCTCATCATAACTGCTTCTCTATATCTAGTCCACTTAACACCAGAAGAAATGTTCCTTAATACTCATTATAAACCTTTCCATATGATAGCAAATTTAAGTAATATATGCAAAGCAGTAAGATTCCACTGATCCTAGCTATAAGAATAGCAACAAACAAGAGTAAAGCCCAAGACTAAATACAAGTTGGTGTGGTCTCAAACCTTACGATATACCAGAACCTGCATCCCAATAAGTTATCACCTAAATTAATACCTTTACATTTCATGCTTGGTTCTATCCCAGTCTATTGCCTAGTCTCAATCCCTTAACCCTTAAGCAACATAACTTTCGAGTCTCATTCAATCTACCTTATCCTCTAAACTCCCCTTGATATCACCAAATTTTTCTCTCGAAAAGGATGTGCTTTCTAGACCACTTGCACATTTAATAGATCACCAATATTGAGAACATTAACAGGAGCTATCATGTGTTGCGTACCAATCGTCTTCTCCCTATTTTTAGACAGCACCGTCCCAGGAAAAGGATCTTAAGAGATCAGTAATGTATACAGGTCTCCTCCACCTTTAACTTCTTCTCCTAAAAAGTTGCCTCAAGGGACACCAAGGAGATTTTACTCTATACTAGATTTAACTCACCTTAAATTAAGGCAATAGATCACAGCAGATCATAGCACTCTAATGCGATTATCCAATACCCTATATAACAGTGACGTTAAATTACGCATATCGTATTCACATTTTGGAGAGATATTCTTGTGCGCTTATGTTTTAGTGCAAATTCTTCCATTCAAAATATCATTTCCTATCATCAAATATAGTAATATGCCTTTCATAGATTAATTGTATCAATAAGAGCTGATAGATGATCAGAGGTTGTGTAATGCCGATCCTAGTTTCCGCATGACATGTCAGTCCCTACAATTTATGTTCCCTCAATCATTAGGTGGATCTGGCAGATGTTTTATTCTTGACATTTCACCTTCAAATTAAGTATCTATTTAACATATACCAATTAAGTCCATAAGTCTAACTTTGGTACCCCTACCTCTTCATGACTAATCAGAATCAAACATCTCTTACTTGTTACAGATATGAATGCCAATTAATAATCCAGCGTTTACTATTAACATGCGAGTTTGCCTTCAGGTAGCTATTGACTTAAAACACTCTTTCCCTAAGTACCCTAATTATGCGTGTTCTCCTAAGACAAAACAAAAATATCCATATAGTGTGCGATTCTCACCTCATTTACACCAAGAGAATTAACTCTAGAATAGTCAGCGCATACCATAAGCTTCGAACTGTAATTCCAGAGAGATATCCCTATCTCCTATGGTACCTTCATGAACTTGCCAAAACGACTCCATAGACAACTACTATTCACATCCGTTATCATTACAACTAAAGTGAGCTGATATCCACAATCTACTCATCTACGATAGAGTGATCAGTACAAAATTTCTCAATTAATAAAACTCGTCTATATTGATATCAGTTCAACATATGCACGTGTTTCATAACCAGCGAAGTAAAGCTTTAACCAACCTTGAAACTCTAAAATTTGTTTTACATTTTCCAGAGCACATGAGCTATGATAACACCCAATAACCAGAGGCTTCACAACTCACAAACCAGACATAACATACTTCTTTTCCCGGAAGGACTGAATAGTAGAGAGAGATATATTGTAAATATGTTACCTATTTAGCCAGAACGTTTGGTAAACAGCTGCGTTCTCTTCTGTTCCACCTATTCGGAAGTTCCCAAAGGTACCAGTAGACTGTTCCGTTATATGCTTCATTTCTCTAAATTTGCCCTCTCCTTCTCCTTGATTTTCGAGCAAGATTGAGGCGTTCTTTGTTGCAGTTTGTTTCCCTCCCAAACTTTACCACTTTAGATATCCAGTTTAGACCAGGCCACCTGATACCCCCTTCACCAGTCACTACAACATCATCCTCGATCATCTTCATCAGCTCCTTTCAGCTCTTCTCATTAAAGTCTATTCCTACCTTAGAAATACCAGACTTAAGAAATATACCTCTTTTTTTTCAACTAGACCATCGTCCTTCAAGTTCACAGCTTTAAGCAGAAGCGTCGACTCCCTTTCCCCCTGAATTATGATTCACTAACGAGACAAGACTAGTGGTCATTTTGATCCAATCGTCTGAACTTTTAGAGTTTTCCCTATGGTATTTAGAGGGCGTATAATATGCTAGCTAATTATCATCTGCGGAGTTAATCAGAGTCAGTGTAAGGGTTAATAGTCGTTTGAAGAAAACCTTGGTGTATTCAGTAACCAATTGACGTGATGGTGACGTTTGTCCTTGAGATACGGTGGTGGTGGTATTTTTGTGTGATTGTGGAGTGTGTTGATTTTGTGGTGGAAAGCATGGAATGTGGAAATACGAAATGAGTTGCCGATGGGAAGTTGCATGTGTGGTGCATTTGAGTAGTATGAAGAGTACAAAACGCAAGACCAATAGAGGATTAGCCACTGCTCTAGGTATGTTACCAGTGGCTTAGAGTAAGTGAAAAACCCGAGCAGGGCGGGATATGATATAGAAAAATATTCGACCGGGCTCGCCACCTTCCAGCTCTGACAAAACAGCACAGTATGATTGGTATGTCCTGGAAAAACTTACATAGGCTTCAAAGTGAACAGGATACAGCAACTTTCGAACTACCCATGAATTTAGCAGCTAACTTCTTAATCCCCTTGCCAGTTATTTCCAACAAAATTCTTTAAACCTAAATAGCAGTAGCAGACTTGCCGTTCCTTCCATTGCCTTAGTAGTTGACTTTCCGTATTACAACACAATAGAATTGCACAAAACGAGATGATGAACTCAAGACGTGAGAAACAGAGCAACTTACGAGAATTATTTAATGAAATAGATGATCAGAGATTGGGAAAAATAAAGATAAGAGGGACATCCAATGGGCGTTGCGAAATCGAATATATAAACCGTAGTATCCCAAGGTATTCATTAATGTACGCAATTAAGAAGTGAAGTGCTTGCAGTTAAGTAAATAGGCAATAGAACAGTGGAAGAAGAAACAGGAAAAATATTAACTTGCCGATAAATTAACTCCAACCACTTACCAGTTGACGTCTATCCAATTGGCTCCCTTTTTAACCACATTACGTTTATGTGTAAGCGTTTCCTGATTACCTCGAAATTTGCCATAAAATAATCTCACAGAACCTGTTAATAAGACACCAATCATAATTATGCAAACTCTCCCCGCAGCACATTTGGGATATATCGATAATTCTTTCCAAAAACCTTGAGATTTGGCAAGAACATAATGGACATCTGTTGTTCCCTGTACTGTTCCCATACCCCAAACCAGTTTACCTCTGTTCTAACGGCAAACTATCACTTCACCAATATACAACTTTAATAGATGCCATAATCCACAACATCAATTATCGCTGAGCTCATTTGTCACTCTCAATATGATATGAATGCGAATCAACAAAAATCATGTGCACTAATTATGCACATAATTCCAACCTTACCTAGTCTAAATACTAGCCATCATTGAGGTAAGAAAACGAAAAGAAGTGCCTTTTTCATAAAATCCTATTAAGAAATAATTCCTTACAAGACTTACTTAAAATCAGGACAAAATGAAACTCGCTACACAGAATCCTGGTTAGTGAATAATTCAGCAAGCTGACTTTCCTTCATAATCTTTAGCAATAGTTATAACGATAACATGCCACCTTACCGGTAATACCTTTACTCGCACATCTATCCCTACAAGGACAACCAGTGTACTGATCTACTAGACGATTCTAATGGATCTGTCGGAGTGCACTGCCACAACAGAATATATCTACATAGAAATTATAAAATAAAGCGCACTTTCCTGCATTATCATCATAAAGACGGAATCAAACCAATCTAAATAACTGTCAATTACAAAGTCTATCTTAAATACTGCACCTCTTCACCACAACAGTTAGAACAGCAAGCGCAATTAGTCAACCAAGCTATGTTAGTATACTAAGAATCTTTTTTTATCTTTTAACATATTTTTGTACTATTTATCAATTCTTGACAAATTTTTTGTTCTTCTTTGGGAAGACTGCCAAAAATCTCAAGCATTGCGATTCACGCAGACGTGTGCCACACCTTGATGTTCTTCTTTCCCGTTTTAAATCAACCACCCTCTATCTTAGCGATCAGACAAGATAATCCTGCATAGTCTACATGCTGGTGTCCACCGGTCGACCATTATCTAATTTACTTATCTCTTTGGTTGTTGAGATTTAACTCCTAATTTATGGCATCGGTAAGACCACAGACACATAAGAATCTATTAAAAAAATATTTATACCTACTTAAAGTACCTAAGAAATCCCTCCTTTACATGCCTTCTAAGTCGTGACTCCTTGGGGTTGCTCTACAATCACACACAACCCCACAGTAGCAACAGTTGATGTCCAAGCCTGCTAGCTGTAAGGTACAAAAAGAGATCCTATCATACCCTGAAAAAGCTGTCAGCATCAACAAGTTTTTCTCACTTCATCTGCATTCCATTGGATGACAGTTAGGAACAGTATGTATCGTATTGCCTTATTTCGCAACCATACTTCTTCAGTAGTTCCTTTCAAGTACTTCTGCTGATGGATCATGATCCATCATACTGCCGTTGATCCGGTGGTTTTTGCTCCTAGCTTTTAAAAACACTACCTATTACTCGGTTTTAAAGCTGGATCATTTCCAAAACAATACATTTAAGCTTCTTAGGATCTTATTGCACTCATTTAGATACGACAAAGTCATTTTGGGGCTTAAAATGACCATTCACTACTAGAAAAAAGAGCAAGGAGACCGGTTAAAAAAGGGCAAAGAGACCGCAAAACAACCGATCTCTAGCTCACAGGGCTCTTAGGGTAAGAGACCGGTTAATTTTTGCGATTTCTTAGAGTTATCTAAGAGACCGGTGCTATGCTATAACCGGTCTCTTTGACCCCATCTAAGAGTTCGGTTTTTACTCTAAATGCGGTCTCTTTGATGCATCTAAGAGACCGGTCACATCTTACAACCGGTCTCTTAGGTGGTATTTAATATTAAAAAAAAATCACGTGAGGTGGGGATATATTCCTTTCCACCTCACAAACATGGTCAGTTAAAACCAAAAATATAAAAAAAAAACCATAAAATTCATTTAATTAAAACTGTATCTCAAATATTTGTTCACAACAATATACAATATATATACAATTGAATAAACTAAGCTAATATTCAAATTTTTCTCCATATACACATATATCCAAATCCGAAATGCAACCTGAAAAAGTAGAAAAAAAAAAAAAAAAATTAAAGGAACATAAATCATTATTGGGTGAGAAGATAATAAGTTAGATTGAAATCATAGCTACATAACTCCTCATTATTTACAATGATTTTAAAACATAAATTAATGGAAGCCCTTTTTTTCTTTCTTTGTTTTTGCAGTTAAAGCGTAAATTCAGTTGATGAATTTATACAAGAGTCTACTGCACTTTCTGGCCATTAATGAAAGATACCGTTTTTTTCATGAATATAAGGTGAGTTAAGGATGAATTATAAATAGTGAAAAAAGATCGTTTGCTCGACATTCACACCTTGCTGGCTAGAATTATACAGAATATTGGTAATCCATACAAAACTTAAAATATATAATAAAAATACATAAATATGAGAGAGAAAATGAATAATGGAGAAGGATCTTACGTGACTAAATCTCAGGATTAAACAAACTCCCATCTTCTCTTTTCTGATGTCTCTTAACCTTATCAGCCTACAAAAAAAATTCAAATCATTTACATCAATACTCAACCTACAATTTTTGATTAAAGTAATGCAATTAACACTAATATTGATAAAAAAATTCAATCCAAAAAAATAAACCCAGAAAATTGCAGAAGAAGAAGCCCCGACCTGCCGCGCCGCAACGCCACCGTCTAACCTGCCGCACCGCCACCGTCTGACCCGCCATGGCATGCAGTCACGCCTCATAAGCACACAAATGAAAAAAACCATTTGAGAACAATAAAAAAATTGAAAAACAAAATTTAAAGAAGAAAAAACTATGAAAATTGCAGAAGAACAACCGAAAAAATTAACAAATTGGAGAAGAAAAACTTGATGTGGATTTAAAAGGAAGAATTCCTCAAAAATCCAAGAAACGAATGGAAACGAGTTTGATAGTGTTTGAAAACAGAAAATAACTTCAAATCTTGGAAAAGACTCGAAGGATCTTAACTCACCAAGTGGAACCAGCCCCTAAAAGAGACAACCGACCTAGTAGCTAATCAAGTGAATTTCCGGACCAACCACAAAACACACAAGGTTTTCTCTGAAAACCGGTGTGGAATAATCTGGAAAAGGTGTGGGGATAATTTCAGATTTGCCAGATTTACCAGATTTGGTCAGTTAGATAAGAATATTTTAGGATATGTTAGTTAGATTTTGGATAAGATCCTATCTTATCATAATATCATTTAATTAGTTTAGATATTAATTGTATTATAAATAGTTCGAATTCTTCAATAAAATTCAGAGAGAGCATTATTTTGTGTTAAAAATCCTTCTTTGTTAATTCAGAGAAAACCTTGTGAGTTTTGTGGTTGGTCGCGAAATTCACTTATTAGCTACTAGGTCGGTGTCTCTTTTAGGGGCTGGTTCACTTGGTGAGTTAAGATCCTTCGAGTCTTTTCCAAGATTTGAAGTTTTTCTGTTTTCAAACACTATCAAACTCATTTCCATTCGTTCTTGGATTTTTGAGGATTCTTCCTTTTAATCCACATCATGTTTTTCTTCTCCAATTGTTAATTTTTTCGGTTGTTCTTCTGCAATTTTCATAGTTTTTTCTTCCTAAATTTGTTTTTTTAATTTTTTTATTGTTCTCAAAATGGTTTTTTCATTTGTGCGCTTATGAGCGTACTGCATGCCATGCGGGTCAGACGGTGGCGGTTGCGGCAGGTTAGACGGTGGCGTTGCGGCGCGGCAGGTCGGGGCCTTTTCTTCTGCAATTTCTGGGTTTATTTTGGGATTGTTTTTTTTATCAATATTAGTGTTAATTGCATTACTTTATAAAAAGTTGTAGGTTGAGTATTGATGTAAATGATTTGAATTTTGTTTGTAGGCTGATAAGGTTAAGAGACATCAGAAAAGAGAAGATGGAGTTTGTTTAATCCTGAGATTTAGTCGCGTAAGATCCTTCTCCATTATTCATTTTCTCTCTCATATTTCTGTATTTTTATTATATATTTTAAGTTTTGTATGGATTACCAATATTCTGTATAATCTAGCCAAAGGTGTGAATGTCGAGCAAACGATCTTTTTTCACTATTTAAAATCATCCTTAACTCACCTTATATTCATGAAAAACGGTATCTTTCATTAATGGCCAGGAAGATTGAGTAGACTCTTGTATAAATTCATCAACTGAATTTACGCTGTAACTGCAAAAACAAAGAAAGAAAAAAGGGCTTCCATTAATTTATGTTTTAAAATCATTGTAAATAATGAGTAGTTATGTAGCTATGATTTCAATCTAACTTATTATCTTCTCACCCAATAATGATTTATGTTCCTTTAATTTTTTTTTGTTTTTCTACTTTTTCAGGTTAGTTTTCGGATTTGGATATATGTGTATATGGAAGAAAATTTGAATATTAGCTTAGTTATTCAATTGTATATATATTGTATATGGTTGTGAACAAAATATTTGAGATACAGTTTTAATTAAATGAATTTTTGGTTTTTTTTAATTTCTGGTTTTAACTGACCATGTTTGTGAGGTGGAAAGGAATATATCCCCACCTCACGTGATTTTTTTTATATTTATACCACCTAAGAGACCGGTTGTAAGATTGTGACGGTCTCTTAGATGCATCAAAGAGACCGCATTAGAGTAAAACGAACTCATAGATGGGTCAGAGAGCCGGTTATAGCATAGCACCGGTCTCTTAGATAACTCTAAGAAATCGCAAAATTACGCCGGTCTCTTACCTAAGAGCCCTGTGAGCTAGAGATCGGTGTTGTTTGCGGTCTCTTGCCCTTTTTAACCGGTCTCCTTGCTCTTTTTTCTAGTATGAATGGTCATTTAAAGCCCCAAAATGACTTTGTCGTATCTAAATGAGTGCAATAAGATCCTAAGAAGCTAAATGTATGTTTGGAATGAATCCAGCTTTACAACGAGATAATAGGTAGTGTTTTTAAAACTAGGAGCAAAAACCACTAAAACGCCTAAAAATGATATTCTTAACGCCCAAATGACTGTCGTGTCTAACGTGTGTGCATAAGACCTAGGAACCTTAAATGATATATTAGGACATAGTCGAGCTATAGAATTGTGTAATAGGTAGTGTTGTTTAAAAGTTCCGCGTGAAAACCTACAAGAAGATCAAGAACGACACCTTCAGTGACCAAAAATGGCATCTTTCCCAATTCAGACAACCAAATTTACGCTTTCGCATATTTTGAGAACTCTAGACAGATTACTCAAGCATACATCATAATCAGAACCATACAACAATAAGTATCCATAAAGACTTCCATGATAGACTCTAAGAACTTAAAAAAGATAGCCATCATACAACTTTGAAAAGTTGTTGGAGCGTTACATAATGAAGTGGCAGTCTACGATATGCAAAAGTACCATAGGGGACATGTGAAGGTACTCTTTTCGTGATCTTCAGGGTGAATCGGATTTGCGAATCCCGATACCCATCCAAATAGCAAAAGACTATGTGAAGAGAAACGCTCCAACTCTGATCAATAAAGGGAAGGGAAAGTGTCTTTTTAGTGGTCAAATTAAGGCCGCTGAAATCAATACCATGCGCCATCCTATAACATTTCTAGTGGATCAATTTCTATTTTATCATTTTCCACAACAATAGTCCGCCCTTCTTAGGCACAACTTGAACGGGACTAACCCACTTAGAGTCAGAAATGGGGTAAATAATACATGCATAAATTATTTCATTACCTCTTTCTTCACCACCTCTGTTATTCGGATTCAATCTCCGCGGACCTGATGCTAGGGCAAGGCCTTTCTTCTGATGAATTCCTGTGCCTACATAATCTGGACTGATACCCTTAAGATCATCAATGCTGTACCAAGAGCTTTTCTATAAAACGCAAGACATCTAACAGCTTTTTGAGCTGCTCATCATTAAGTGCAGCATTGACAATCACGGGGTACATTCTCTTCATCCAAGAACACTAATTTAAGATTAGAGGCAGGGGTTTCAGTTCAGGCTTTGTTACCTCAAAGCTGTGCCACGGGGAGTGGCATCAGCTTAGCCTTTCGGCTCTCCTCTTGTCATCTAGTGTAGCGACTAGAGCATCAACTATGTGGTCTCCTTCACTTGCAAGAGACTCAACACACAAAATGTCCTCCACAAGATCTCTATAAGGAGATTGAGGAACGTTATCCTAAATAACAAGATCAGATATTACCTATATCTAGCGTTGAAGATCTTCTTAAGCTCAAGGCACTATAGATGAGAATTTGACATGACATTTCACAACCCAACATGTCTCTAAGCAGTGCTCAAGCTCTGCTCATTTATTTCACGCTGATATCCCCATTCCCTTGAAGAGGTACCTAATAGTAATTGTGTATATTGGCACTCCTAACATGTATAGACAACTAATCCACTATAAATAATAGATGCAGAATATGTACTTGGACCACAACGAATTAGGGACGGAATACTCTCCAAAATACCCAGGGATATTTACAGAATGAAAGCCATCTGCCAGAGTAATACAGTGATTTAAACCCCATATTAAAGTAGAGATTGACAAGGGCAATAACACTAACACTAGCTACAAATAACACACATTGCCTTGTATATTGCAAGAACCTATTATCACATGGAATAGAAAAGTTCCCAGGAGCCTTTCCTTGTAAGACTTTTCTAATTATCAGCTGCCTGTTCAGAAAGTACGTTAACCACGACAATATCAACATACCCGTCTTTTAGTCACAGTTAATAATTTATACATAAGTACGACCTTCGGACTTACTAGTTCAGTGAAGAACATTACACATGAGATTTTATGACAACACATCATAGGAACTTGCTGAACTACTGGGTCCCTTCTTCTTTGCTACTCTAGCTGGAAAGGGCAGCTGAATAGGGCCACCACAATAGCGAGGTTTTTCACTTCCCTCCTCCTCCGTTTCGCATTGCATCAACTTCTTTGCCTTCTTCTCGCATCTTCCGCTTCTCAACATTTACAACAACTTCTAGATGCACTATCAAGGCATTGAAGCTGAGTGGCATGGGTTGACCTTATCGTAACTAGTCCCACTGCGTAGCGTGAAATCGCATATAACACTAGTCCTTTAGAGCTGTCCTGTGAGTGTGTGAAGGAAGGGTCTTTGCTGCCCGGAGCATAAGATGCAAGACAAACGCGCCATTTGAGTGTCCCACTGCTTATAATAAGCTGGACCACACCCGGAGTTCGGAATTTATTTGTTTGTGATGCATATGACCTTTTTGTTATTTGAAAGCATGCATGGTTCCTTCAACTTAGTAACTTAGGAGTCAGTTGTTGGGGTTGATTGCTAGCGCTGTGACTGCTGATGGTGTACTGAGAGCTTAGAGATAGAGACATTCGAAGAGGCTTGATATTAGAGGACTTGAAGTACAGGTCAGTAAGTGTTGCTCGGGGGAGTGCTGAGCTGAAAATCAAAAGCTGGATAATGTCATGATCTAGTGAAACTAGTATGAGGAATTCATAACACAGTGGTATATGGTCTACTTTGGTAGGACAAGATAAAGATGTATATCTGTGCGTATGCCTTCATTAAATAAGTTGAGAGTAGTATAGCGTTTGTTATGTTGTGAGATATTAGCTACGATTCTCCGCAAAACGCACAGTACATGTGCTCATAGGAGATCTGACACCTTCACCAAATTGATGTCCCAGGTCCCCCTAAATTCACACAGTACATCTCATTCGGGGACGCCTGGACAGCTTTGCAACTGAATTGTTCCTGATCGATCTCACTCTCTCGCACTGCACTCACACTTCTGATTGATAGCTGAAATCTGATAACGAATTACCTCGACTAGACTTGCCCGGACTTCTTTGTCATAAACACTACGTCGTAGAGATTGCCATAATGAGCTTTAATGAATTTAAGCCATCTCCTCAAGTCAGTTATACATCTCCAGCATTGACTGTGACCATGAGAACTCCCCATTTTGCAAGCAGTAATCAGAGACATAATATGAGATTCACTGTTCAACCATTAGCAGCTGAACCAAGTGTCAGTTTTCTGACAGTGATGGGTGGAGGACAGCGAAGTACACGCTCTTGTATAGACGCTCACCAAGTCGCATGGTAGCTGCGTATCATTACACAATTTAGGAGATAAATTCTTTATACAAACAATCTCAGTAGATTAATTGTTGTAATTTCTTGAAGCTAGTTCTCTATCAGAAGGTCGAGAGACAGACGATGTGTATCATCACATCGTAATATTCACAGACGCTTATTATAGAATAATTTGCATGTTCCTTATTGTTATTCTTACCAAATGGCGTCATTGATGCCGAGGTACCGGGCTCGCAGAGGCGCTAAACGTACTTACTAATCTGAAAACACTATGATATATGTTGGAAGAGACCACACAGGTCGAACATCCGATAGAGAGCGAAGTAAAAGAATCGTCGATATAGAGAGAGTGTTCTACCACTATGCTGATCATCTGTTAATGGATCTAGTTTATTAGTCAATCTCGTATTATAGATATAGACGATGTAATACAGTGTTATTGGAGAACGATAGCGGAGATGGTAGTATGGTGGTCGCGCTTAGGTGTGGAAGCATATCGGCGTCGAGTTGCTCTTCGGCGAAAGAGTGAGGATTAGTAGGCTGCCTGGTGGAAGCTTTTATCAGGGGATAATCCTGTGGTGAGTAGCGCCTTATTTACGGTACAGTGATGGGAGAAGCAGTTTGACGACGTCTATGACGCAAGCGGCTACGTAGATAGCTCAGTGCGCTTGTTAACATAAATCGAGATTTGATACACGTGTGAAGGGACACAACATAAGCGGAGTCTAGATCAGGCTTCAACTCTGAAAATGCTTAATAGTCATAGTATTGTAGAAATTAGGATTGCAGGTCGGATCTTAGTTGCTTTCCTAAATTGATTGTGCTCAATCATGTTCACAACGAGGCTTGATTTTCAAAGTTAGCTGCTCAGAGTAACATGTTTCGGGCCTGTACGATTTCATTTCCGACAGGCTGAGAGTAGTCCATAAGAGATCGTTTCTTGAGGCCATTTTTTCAGAATTGAGATGGGACTAACTGTCGTTACTCTCCAGAATGTGATCCCTTCCTCTAGTTAGACGCATAAGGATTCAAAAACTGACTGAAGATGGAGAATAGAGAATAGAATCGCCTTGCGGAGTTTTGTCGTCTATGATACGTGCGCTACTTCTAGTGTAGGATCGAAACCCCAGTTCCGGAAGATGTGGCATACAAAGCAAACTGCAAACAAGACGATGTTAAGTACTCCGGAGAAAAACAATCGTTCTGGAAAGACATTAAAAAGAATAGTTAGATCAACATTAACGCCATATTTAGTTGCCGGGCTTCCCGGCAACACGGCGGCCACCAAAATTGACAGGCTTGTCGCGTGCCTATTCAAAAATCTATTTAAACTACTGTAGCAGTACGTTGGTGTATACAATTTTAGGAGATCCACAGGAAGCAACATATATTTTTCCTGTAATATACCTTGCTAATATGACTAGGTCTAGATTCGTTAATTATATAGTTTAATCTCCCGTTACTTAAGTTGAAGATCGATAAGTGCTGCCATTATCGTATTTAAATTAGTTAGTACAAAAGATAGGATCATAATGCATGAGTCGTGAAATATGTGATCTCAATTTAATACATATGATCAACTGGTTTATAACAAGTAGGAGAGATTGAATTACTGATCCTAATTATATGATACCGGATTCTAAGAGCTTGGTTCATCGCTTCATTTGGTATGGATAGTTTAACTCTGTTAACCAGTAACTTGGCATCACAATAACATAATCAATGGCGTACGCCTGATTTTATTACAGTATATAATAGGATCAAAGTTCTCTCGAATCTATTCCGGTATTCAGTCAAAATAACTCGCTGGACCGTATAATCTTCGGGATATATGTGTTTATGGCTGTGTTCTAACATATTTGATTGTTCTTGATTGATCGCTTGGTGGAAGATAGGTTTGCATATCTTCGCTAGAGTGAGATGACTTGTGTATACACTGAGTAAGCATTAGGCAATCGGGCCTAGGAACTGGGATTAACAGAATCTTTTCAATTCTAGGAAATATGATTAAAAGCGCTGTTATGAAACACGAACAGTAGGAGTCAAACTAATTATGAAGATATATCATCCTATTGACCTATCACGATCCCATAATGCCGCCATAAGAAATGTGACTAGCTTCAGCTCATATGTCAAATACAACGAATATCACTAAAGAATGAGAATTGGGGAAGAACATGATTAAAAGCTAAGAACATTAACAGCAGGTGTAATAAATAATATTAAGAGGATGAATATTATTACATAGACCATGAGTTGGAATTGATGATTTGAATGCATGAATTTGTATTGGTAATAGCTCTAAAAGTTTTTGAAGGTGTTAATCTCACGCACACTAATAACCGTAATTGAGCTTTGAATAATGATCTGCTGAGGCTCTAAGATTCCAAAATCACAATTTGAGTGACTTATTTCACCTTGAAAGTACATTCTGTTATTTTTAATTTCCATACACAGGCTGACGTCAATAAATTACGAGAAGACCCATCTCCTACATAATGATACAAATGTTAAGCTCCAATACACGGAGGCGACAATAACCGGATGTCCACGCCCTGGGATTCCGTGGTTGAAAGGAACGATCGAGAATTTGGACTCTTGGTGAACCGGATCGGCCTCTGGCGGCTATAAAATCGACCTATCGGTAAGAAGGGCTTGGGCTATGAAATTTGTTGGGCTAACGGATCAAAAGTCTTCCGTCAGATTCCATGGCTTGAACCCGATTGCGTAATTATGAGCATCCACGATTGAAGCATATTCGTGAGGTGTCAGATGCTAGACAATCGGTCGCACAAATTGATCCTAAAGCATTGAAAAGATCTTGAAAACTAATCCAAAACTCAATGCACATATTAGTAGCAACAAGGCCTTTAGAGGCCAAAAGCCAATCTCTAAACGACAAGAGAATGAGGGGGAAACCATGCAATAATCAATACATAAACAACAATAAGTTTTCTCCTTTAAACTACTTCAAACGCTCATAGGAGAATATATTGGCCGACTAATGCTCTTGTGTATGATCAAAGTAAGGTTTTAATGGCTTTTGTGTTTTCTCTCAAAAAATGCTTTGCTTTCTAGCGTGGAGAGAGATATGGAATTAAGGAGTATAGATGAGTTTTATAAGCATGTTACTAAAGACTAAGTTGTTCCTTAAATTCTCTACTTGCCGAGGCAAGGCAAGATGAGATTTAAGAAGGTAGTATCCTTGTTGATTTATCATGAAGATAAATCAAACAAGATGATACCCTGTTTAAGGTACAAATATATTCTATCTGATATTCCAGCTGCAATAAAATATTTTCAGAATAAATTCTTTACAAAATATTTTTAGAAAAAAACTTTTTCAACCGCAGTCATATTCCACTCCGGGACACAGCTGGTTCCCCATCCTGGTTCCCTAAATGAGTATGTTATGAATTCTGTTCCAATCTTGTACTAGAATTCATCAAACTCACACATATAATCATTTAAACAAAAGCATATAAGTTTCATACTACGGAGCATAATTACATAATTTCCTAGAATTAACATTTAAGAACATTTCTTCTTTCTTCATGTAATCTTTAAGACCTTGAATCTTCTTTTAATACTTCAATTAATAAGCAACAACTTTTCTTGAATGGCTCAAAGGTCTTCACACTTAAGTTTTGGAATCAACCTAAATTACTGCACATATAAATGGTTAAGGTGCAATAAAAGGTTTGTGACTGGTTTCAGTATAGCAGTCAACGGAAACAGCTCCTATGGTTCTTACCAGCAACATAAGCTTATGAACATCAGCTATTACCTACATTAAGACACGTTAATTTCAATACATAAAGCATATAAGTATAACTTAGTCTGAGGAAACAGGTATCTGTAACGTTGGTTCCCAACCAACCATTTTCACAATTATGTCCTGTTCCACATAGTTTCGTCATCACTCAAACCTCAAGGACTCAACAAATTCCCATTTTTGATGAGACAAACTAATCGAAGTTCTGCAACCAAACAGTAGAAACAGAAAACTCCCATTACGGTACTCATATGAATTTGAGCACAACCAACGATCAATGACTCCATGAACAAGTTAGCTAATCTGAACTGATTCCTTAAACTATAGTAAACTTGACTCAATCTACACTGCCGATTTCTAGGCTTCACTTTGACACTATTTCCCCTTTTAGCATCATTAAAAAGTTTCTCGAGTACGAGTGATTGTGCTTAAATTGTTAAATGTGCTCATCCACACAGTGGCATCGAACCACTATTCAAGTGTTATGCTGCAAAAGAGAATTAGTCAAACAGATCATCACATGCAAGAATCATTGTTCAAAAAGACAACAAAGTTCAACCAATAGAACCCTAATTCATAGACCAAAAAAATCAGTTATTTTAAGAAGCAATATCAATAAGGGAGGAACAGGAACAAACAACATCACTCCTCTCCATCAACACTCGTCCTCCTCTCTTCTTCTCCTCAGCTCTTCTTCAACAACATCATCCTCATCATCACTTCTTCCTCGACCCTTCAATCCCTCATAGGTTCCTCATGTAGATTCCTCGTGCTGCTGCTGTTTTTCCTCGGAATGTACTGGTTCCTCTATACCAAGAACACAAATTGCTTGCAGCCGACGCCATAGTAAAACCTGAGCCTTTGGGGAAACAGAGCCAATTATCTTGGCATCTGACTTTGATATCTGGAACTGTGAGCAACATAATTGTGTATCAGCTAGCTCCTTCTTCATCTGTTCCATCTTGGTAATGAAATAATTGAGATAACACCTCGACCAGTCCATCAAGTTTTACGCCAAGAGTCTTCTCTGGTTCTCCATCTTTCCAAAACCACATTCTGTCCTGCTGGTTTCCTCTGCTTTGGATTTCTTCTTTGGAGGGGCTTAACCACCATAGTTCATCAAATTTTGAACCTTAACACATCAGCTCCAATAAAGACCCTCTTGCTCAGTATAGCCTTGGTGCGCATTGTTTAACAGGTACAGTAGATCCACTTAAGCTAACTTATTGTTTTTAAGCAATTGGGTGATGAAATAGATCCCATAGGGCAGTGAATGATGGATGAACCATAACAGTTCATAATGGTGAACAAGCATCAAGGAATACAGATTAAATCTTTTCTTCTTCAATCATTCACTAATCAGTCCATCTCCATGATGCATACTGTTCCCCTTCCTTGACCCTTGGATAGTACTTTGTTGCATAGAGCAGTGCAGAACAAGCCATGACTGGTTCCTTCAAATCACAGAATTAACACAACATCTTCTGTAGGGCATCTTCCACCAAACGGTAATCATAAATCTCACAGGTGTGACCCCTACCAACATAGGCACATCACTCAATACTTTTCAAAACCATCCTTGGTACCTTAAGACTTGAACAAAGAAGCCACAAACTACTCAATCAACACTTCTTACATTAGAACCAATTGACATATTAGGCACTGTTTCAAATCACATAAATTCCGCTACACAGCACTTGCAAGCAGAACAGTCCAATAGGACATCCCGCTTGGTACTCCAATCAGACCTTTGAAATCACGAAAGAGCAGGCACATCAAAGTACCAACCTCAACTCTACAAACTTGAATAACATCACTGAATTAAGTTAGTAGAACAGTAATTGGGTGACTCTCCAGACTTACCTTTTTTGTAGATCGAGGTGTTTTTGGCTGATGCTTGCCTTTCTCTTGTTTCCCTTACAGAACTAGTTATTGTTCCTCCTCTTCCTTCTTTATCTCCTTCTTCCTACTGCCGCAAGTCTCCCTCTACTATGATGTCCCACATAGTATCCCTCCTTTTGCTAGTAATCTTACATCTTCATCCCCAGCACCTTCCTTCTCTAACTCCTGTCCCTGAGAACAAAGCTTGGTTCTTGATGTTAGAGCCACAGTCTCAGTTGGGTTTGCATGAGGCACTATTTTCTTTTTGAACTAGGTTGGTTGGTTTTGGGTGGTGAGGTGAGTTTTTTGTGGTGATGTGGTTTGTTTTTGTGGGGTGGATGTTTAGATGATGTAGGTGGTGGACATTTGGATTTGTCCTGTTTTGTAGAGGGTGTAGGGTTACTTTAGTGATCCTCTGCGATTATGAGGAATCACTTCTTTGGCCCCTTTCCTCTTCCTCTCCTTGCTGAACTAGTGTTGGATTTCTTTCCCTATTTTTTCCTTTCAAGACTGATCGAGATGAGGAGAACAGTACCCGAGGAACAGTGTTTGAATTTGAGTTTTTGAATTTCTTGGAACAGAGCACTTTGAGAGAGAAAAGTATTGAGTGATGAGGATTTGTGGTTGCACACAAAGGGTTGCAAGCAAGATAATATAGGGAATTTAATCAATGAAGCACAGAGGGCAAAGAATATAGCAGTTGAGCCAAGGATAATGGCACTTTTCAAAATTGAATTTTGCAATGATCACTTCTTTAAATATCTCAACCAACTCGACATATGGCATGTGTAAGATATGCCTTAATCATCAAGCCCAAAATGAACATAAATATGTATATTTCTCCAAAAAGATAAATACCTAAGTAATTTTCAAAAGATATTAAATATCAATAAAAAAACATATCGAGCTGGTCTACTGTTTCCCCTTGTGGTACTGTATAGACCACTTCATCTTGTTTCTAAAATTAAAGTTCAACAGCTGTTTTTTGCAAACAATGGCTTTTCACTTTTTGAGGAATCAAACATTTACACACCTTAAGGATTTCGACTAGGTTATACAACATATAACGCAAGATAGACAATTCTAGCCAAACATTGAGGGAACAGTATAGAAGCCAACATACCAAAAACTACTAGAACCCTATGAACACTAATTGACCTAAAACTTAACTAAACCTAAAGGACTCCTTAATCTACAAAAAGACTATGAACAGAGGGTGTTCGTGAAGATATCAGCAACTTGTTCTTCACTTTTACCAAAACAATAAACTCACTAAACCCTTCTCAACATTATCTCTTAAAAAATGGTGTCTAATTTCAATGTGTTTGGTTTTGGAGTGCTGGACTGGATTCTTAAATGTTTATATCACTTGTGTTGTCACAAAGATTGAACACTATTATAACAAACAAAATCTTTCCAGTTGGTTACTTATCACAATAGTCAAAACAGCAATGGAAGCCTGCAGCAATGTATTCTGCTTCAGCTGTGATAACAGGCCACTGAATTCTGTTTCTTAGAACCCCAAGATATTACACAAGAAGCCAAGAAATGTGCCATACCGATTGTGCTCTTTCTATCAACAAGGAAATCTGCCTAATCTGCAATCTGTGTACCAAACAAGATATTGAACTACTTTAGGTACCATAAGCAACAAATCTGTGATCCCACAAGATACCTAAGTGTCCTTTGCTAACGCTTCAAGTGAGATTCCTTTGGATTGCTTTGAAACCTAGCACACAACGCCATAGAAACACAAATCCGGTTACTAGCTGTTAGATAAAGTGGGATCCATATCCCTCTATATAGTGATGCTTCAACATTTGTTCCCTCAAATCAGCGCAAGTTTTGTAGATGTAGGAACAGGTGTATCATAAGCCTTGCTGTCTCCATGCCAAATTTTTTCAGCAACTCTTTCAAGTATTTGCTGATGGATCTGATCCCATCAGCTGTTTCCTTAATCTACAAGCAGAAAGAATCCTGTTTTTCCATCATGCCAATTTTCAAATTCACTCTGCAAAGATTAGCAACTCATCACATAGCACCTGATTAGTAGCACCAAAAAATATCATCAACATAAATTTGTATTACAATTAAGTGGTTCCCCCAGGTTCTGATACCCATGTCTTGTCTCCTTTCCCCTTTTGTAATCATCTTCTTTAAGAAGTTGGACATTTTCTTACCAGAGCCTTGGTGTTTGCCTTAATCCATACAAAGGCCTTGTCCCCCAAGCTTTGTAATCATGTTGGGGGAACAACTTGTGGCTCAAAACCAGGTGCTGCTAGACATAATACCTCTTCTTTCAAGTATCCATTTAAAGAAGACAAGTCTTTAACATCCTCTGAAACAACTTCATATTCTGTGAGCAGCATAAGCAAATCAACATCTAATAGCCTCTAATCTAGCCTACAGGTGCAAAAAGTTCCATCATAATCTATCCCTTCTTGTTGATTGTAACCTTGCAAACTTACTCTTTATTTCTGACTACGGTACTAGGTCATCAATTTGTTTCTGAGCGCATTTTTGTACAAGACTGACCTCTCTTAGGTCTAGGTACAAGATGCCAACTCATTCCTTTCGAACCGATTCAACTTACTTGCATTGTTAGAACAATCAGGATCAGTTGGACTTTGTAGTCAGTTGGTTGTATACTAGACAGGAACGAAATAGAAGCACAAAAGTTTGGTAAAATCATTCTTGTTGAATCCCTTTATTAATATTACTAATAATTTGATCAAGGGGATGAGAAGATATTGTCGAGCTCAAGCTCAAGCCAGGGGTTGTTTCATTATTTATCAGTCGATCTTCAGTTCCGCTGACTCTTACCTGACTTCATTTGGGGAACAGTCAAAGTCCTGGTTCCCTGTCTGTAATCTCATTATTTTTCTCTTCCTCCCTAGGCTCTCCACCATTATTGGTGGACAGTGGGTGAGCCTAGATTAGCTTGCTCTTCATTTGGAGAACAGCAACCTGGTTCCCAGGAAGCTCCAGAGTCCAATAACCTCATCAGATTTCAAACTGTGCAATCTAGAAGATATGTTAACTCCTAAGAACATGAACTCTCCTCAACACTAAATTTTCTATTAAAAACTCTTATGCTTTAACTATGAGCAGAATTCCAAGAACGATCCCTCACTCACTCCTAGGGTCAAATTTATCAAGTTGAATTTTTCCCATTATTATGTACATAGATTTGCATCCAAAGACATGAAAGATGGATATTGGGTTTTCTGCCTTTAGGAGTTCAATAAGGAGTTTCTTTAACTTAGGTGTTATGAGGCCTCTTATTAGTATGTAAGGAGTGTCAACAACTTTCACCCCAGAAACTCTTAGGAGACCACTCTCAATAAGCATTGTTCTAACCATCTCCTCCAGAGTTCTATTCTTTCTTTCAACAAACATTTTGCTAAGGTGTTATGGGGCTGAGAAGTTGTGACTTTACATGTTCTCTGAATAACCATACAGTCAGTCTTCCTCAAATTTAAGTACCAGTTTGATCTATTGAGTAGCCAGCTTATGGTAAGCTGGTTCTCCACCTGTTTCACCAAAGTAACCCACTCATCAAATATTCCATCCTTTTGAGTGGAGCATTAA
>SNQN01003332.1:4691-20758 GCA_008642245.1 Bassia scoparia | reverse complement strand
TTGGAGGAATTTCGCCCCTAACTTTCAGAAAGCTTACCTATACCGTTCAAAAGCTCTATCTTCCTAAATTATTTCCATTTAAGCTTCTTAGGGTTCTGATGCACTCATTTAGATACCGATAGGTCATTTTGGAGCGTGAAATCATTTAATTAGCTTTTGGAATTTTCTGCCTACTTTTATAAAACACTACCTATTACACGGTTTTAAAGCTCGATCATTCCTAAATTATCATTTAAGCTTCTTTGAGCCTGGATTGCAACTCATTTAACATAAAAAGTCATTTTTGGGCAGTAAAATGGCCATTTTGGCATTTTCGTGGTTTTCCACTTAACTTTAAATAACTACACTCAGTTTAAGCAGATCTTGTCTTAATTAACATTAAGCTTCCTGTTCTGATTGCACACATTTGGATACGACAAACAAGGTCTATCATGTCATTAGTGCGTGAAATGGCCATTTTTGGCGTCTTTGGAGGTTTTCGCTCTGCTAACTTTCGAAACGCCAACCTGATTAAGGTTTTAAAACTCGTCAGACCTTAAATTCTTCATTTAACTTCAAAGACATGATTGCACTCATTTAGACAAGACAAGGTCATTTTCGGTTGTAAAATAGCCATTTTTAGGTTTGAGATTTTCGCGGCCTAACTTTAGAAATGCTACCTATTACACGATTTGAAGCTCATCAATCCGTTAAATTATACATTTAATTCTTAGAGCCTGACTGCACTCATTTAGACCCGACAGGTCATTTTGGGCGTAAAATGGCCCATTTTGGGGCGTTAGGATTTCGGTCTAAAATTTAAGAAACTTTACGCATACACAATTTAAGCTCGATCATGTAGCTAAATTATTCTTGGTTTCTATTGGTAGCCATCTGATGTGATTGATAAGCAGGAGATGCTGACAAATCCCTTGAATACACGATAAAGCATTAATTAATTGAAGATATTTCCAAAAAAGGAGGGATAAAACGAACGAAAAAACTTCAAAACCCCCGGACCAACCACAAATTTGAGGATTCTTAACAACCAAAGAGGAACAAGCTCCTAAAAGAACAACCTCTAAGTAGTTATCAAAGCGAATTTCTGAACAACCACAAAACTCGCAATTTCTCGATTAACAAACAGAATTTTTCGACAGAAATAAACTGATCTTTTCATTATAATATCAGACCCTATATAACACAAAATACATCCTTAAAACTAACTAATTTAGAATACATAAATCTTATCCAAAAAAATATCCAACAATTATATTCCTAATAATATCGTAACAATATATAATAAAAACTAACCCTAACTAATCTAATCTAAGATTATATTCCAACTAACGAATCAGACTAAATCCTAACCAACTAATCTACTCTAATATTGAATTTTTCCAAAAATAAGCAAAAAAATCTAACAAAAATAATAATCCTAACAAATATCGATAATAAAAAAAAATAAACTAATAATAATGAGTCTATCCCTATCAAAATCACCATCAATTTTACGAATTCCTATTGGTACCTTGTTTTTTTTTTAATTTTAATTATAGCCACCAATTTTACAGTAATTAAATATAACCACTTTATGCTATTCTCCTTAAAACATTTCCAATTTACTAATGATACCCTTGTTTAAAAAAATAAAAATATCAAAAAATTCTAATCTAATTTCTAACCTAATTAACATCCTTTCTCCCTCTCTCTTTCTAACCCCCTCCTTTTGCACTCTCCCGCCTGTTCACACACCTTGTCTACCACCCTTTTCCCAACACCTAGGTGACCACTGACTTGCCACTACCACCGCGAACCCATAACCACGAACCCAATAAACCAAAACGAACCGCTACCATGCCCACCTCACCACCATTTACCTTCGCGATCACCTCGAACAACCGCACTTTGTCACACCCTTCAAACACCACCTTGAACCACCACCTGACCCTAGCACAACGCCACCATTGTACCATGAACTCAACCAACCCTCACCATCGTAGACCCTTTCGCAACCTAAATCCCAAATTCGATTGTCAAATCCCCAACCCCAAAACCCCAAACCAGCATGCCACACCAAATCCACCACTGCACCATCGACACCGCACCACCTCGTTCTCCATGCTAACCCCTTATTTTAAAAAAATAATAAGGAAAAAGAGAGAATTAGCTGTGGTGGATAGAATTTGAAATAGTGTGTTAGCTCATGCTAGTGATGTGGTGCGGTGGTATGGCGCACTGTAGAGAATGGTGCGTCTTCTTTGGACCTAGGCGCGAGGTGGTTGATAAAGGAGGAGGTGGATGGAGGTACTGGTGCGGGGCGGCGTGATGCGTTTGGTGGAGTCGGTTTGACGGTTTAGGGTGAAGGTTAGAGGAGTGTTGAGGGTGTCTGGGTTGTGGTGGGCGGCTGGGAGGCTAACGAGGGTGTGCGCCTAGTGTGTTTATTGATTGTATGTTTGAAATAAGAGATGGAGGGGGGCTTAAAAGAGTTCTTATAGTTAGATTTTTAGTAAATAAGCTTATATAGTAAATTAACTAGTTTTTAGATAGAATTAAATAAATTTGTCATATTATTAATACTGTTTTAAAATTGGTGGGTATAATTAGAATTAAAAAAAATAAGTTACTAAATAAATTCTTAAAATAATGGCTACAATAGAAAAACCCTTATTCATTTAAGCTTCGTAGGCCTCATTAAACTCATTTAGACACGACAAGTCATTTATGGGCCTAAAAGGTCTTATTGCACTATTTGGAAGGTAAAATGCCCTTTTAGGGGTTTTGGGTTTTTTCTGTCTAACTTTTGAAACCAACCTTTTACCGATTTTAAAAGCTCGACCATTCCTAAAAATATCATTTAAAGCTTCTAAGGCCTGATTGGCACTCATTTAC
Organism: Bassia scoparia; assembly: GCA_008642245.1. Taxonomy (NCBI): domain Eukaryota; kingdom Viridiplantae; phylum Streptophyta; class Magnoliopsida; order Caryophyllales; family Amaranthaceae; genus Bassia; species Bassia scoparia. The sequence continues at coordinate 17,887 of SNQN01003332.1, read as the reverse complement.
ACACAAGATCATTATTGGGCGTGTTAAAATGGATATTTTTGGGTGTTTTGAAAATTTTCGAGGCCCTAACTTTAAAAATCTACCATACATGTTTAAAGCTCGACCTCTCCTTATTAGTCATTTAAAGCCTTTCTAGGGCTTGATGCACTCATTTACACAAGACAAGGTTCATTTGTGCCGTAGAAATGGCCATTTTAGCATTTTAGTGGGTTTCGCGCTTAACTTTAGAACTCTAAGAATACATGGTTTTAAAGCTTCGCGTCATGTCCTAAATTTTACATGTAAAGCTTTCTTATGCCATGACTCACCTCATTTAAACACGACAAATGTCATTTATAGGCGTTTAAAATGCCATTTTTGGGCGTTTTGGGGGGATTGTCTGCGCCAACTTTAAGAAACGCCTTCCTATTTCACGTTTTAAAGTTCTATCATTACTAAAAATCATTTAAGCTCCAGCACCTAATTGCAATCATTAGAAACAAGGTGCAATTCTGGGTGGTTGAAATGACCATTTTAGGAGCAGGTAAGGGGGTTTCTGTGCAAAACTTTTAGAACACACCTATACACTGTTTTAAAGCTCGATCATGTCCTAAATATCATTTAATCTTCTTAGGCCTGAGTTGAAATCATAAACACGACAAGTCTTGGCGTAAATGCCATGTTTTGGGTTTTGGCGTTTCACGCCTAACTTTTTGAACCGACTCTTTACACGTGTTAACTCAATCATTCCTAATTATTCATCAAAGCTTCTAGCCTGATTACCACTCATTTAGACTTAACAAGTCCATTATGGGCAAAAATGGCATATTGGCGTTGTAGAGGTTTCGCGCCTACTTTAGAAAACACCACCGATTACACGGTTATAAAGCCAATAATTCCTACATATACATCTAAAACTCTTAGGGCCTTGACTGCAATCATTTAGACACACAAAGGCTTTAAAGGTGTAAAATCGCCCATTTTAAGGCGTTAGGGTTCACGTGCCTAACTTTTAGAAACACTACTATTAAATGGTTTTAAAGCATCGAATATTCCTAAATTTATTCATTTAAGTTTCTTAGGCCTGTTGCACGATTTAGACACGACAAGTTTTTTTGTGGGCGTCAAAATATCCATTTTGGCATTTTGAAGGTTTTCGCAGCAACTTTAAAACTCTATCTAATACACGTTTAAAAGCTCAACATTTCGTAAACCTTATAATTAAGTCCTAGGCCCTGATTCACTTCGTTCGACATCACAGGTCCTTTTTGGGCGTACCGTCCTTTTTATCGGCTTTTGGGGTTTCGCACCTAGTCTTTTAACCACCTACCTCTTCTCGGTTTTAAGCTGGCTTCCTCCCTAAACTACTACATTATTGCTTCCGAACGGTCTTCTTGCACTAATTATCGATACACACCCTTTTGGCTTGATACACTCCTCTTTTGTTGTTTTCGCAACCTACCCATTGACGCCCACCTATCTTCACCGGTTTTACACCCGATCACTGTCCTACCATTTTCATTTAAGCTTAGTCGGTTCCTGATTGCATCAGTTAACAAGATCAAGGTCGTTTCAGGGCGTGAAATGGCCTTTTGAACGTTTTTAAGGGTTTTCCGCGCGTACTTGAAAACACAGCTGTTCAACAACATTCTAACTCGACTATGTCCTAAATTATTATTTCATTATGTTCCTAGGCCTTATTGCACACAGTAGACAGAACAAGGTCATTTAGAGGCGTAAATAATCACCTTTTTTAGGCGATTGGTGTTTTTCGCTCCAGGCTTTTAAAAACACTACCTATTACTCGGTTTTAAGTGATCATTCCAAAAGTATACCATTAAGCTCTTTAAATCTTATGCACACATTAGATCGAACAAAAGCATTTTGGGGCTTAAAATGACCATTTTGGGTTTTTAACACGCCTAACTATAGAGCCACACTATTGTTACACACGTGTTTAAAACTCGATCATCGTCCTAAATATTAATTTAGCTCCTAGGTCCCGAATGCACTCATTTAGACAAACATGTTGTTTTAACTTCGTAAAATGGGTGAAATGGTCATTCTTGCACGTTTGGGGGTTCCGCGCCTGAATCTTTTACAAACATAGCCTATTAGACGATTTTAATGCCGATCATATCTCTAAATTTTTTATTAAGTTTTTAGTGCCTGACTGCACTCATTTAGACACGACAAGTCATGTTGGGTTCATTTTTGTCTATTTTTGTAGTGTTTCTGCGGCCTAACGTTTCAGAGAATGCTACCTATATAACACGTTTAAAGCTCGATCATTTCCTAATATCATTTAAGCTTCTTATGGTCTGATGCACCATTTAGATACGATATAGGTCATTTAAGCGTTTTGAGGTTTCCGCGCCTAAACATTAGAACAAATTAGCTATTACACAGTTTATAACTCTCAGTGTCCTAAAATTAACATTAAGCTCCGTGAGCTATATTTGCAGTCATTTAGACATGAAAAGGTCATTTTGGGTCGTAAAAGCATTTTCGGGAATTCGTGGGTTTTCGCTCTAACTTTAGAAACTTATACTATTACCATTTAATTTTAAAGCTAGATCATGTCTTTAATTATACATTAAAGCATCTAGGATTGATTACACTCATTGATTGACAAGACAAGGTCTGATCAAGTCATTCTGTTTGCGTAATATGGCCATTTTGGGCGTTTGGAGGGTTTTCGCTGCTAACTTTTCAAAAACGCTACCTATTACATGGTTTAAAAACTCCGATCATGCCTATAATTCTTCATTTAAGCTTCCAAAGGCCTTTGCATCATTAGACAAAGACAGTCATTTTCGGTGTAAAATGGCCATTTTTAGGGATTTGGTTTTGGCGCCTTACTTTTAGAGAAATGCTTACCTATTACACGGTTTGAAATGCTCAATCAAGTCACTAAAATAACCATTTAAAGTTTCTAGGCCTACTGGCACTCATTAGACGACAAGGTCATTTTTTTGCATAAAAATGGCCATTTTGGAGTTTAAGGGGGATATCGCGTCTAAAATTAAGAAAACTTTACCCATTACGACAAGTTTAGCGCCCCAAAATGACTCTTGTTGTGCTCTAAAATGGTGAAATCAGGCTCTATAAAGTCCTTAATTATATTTAGCGCGCTCACGAGTGAACCGCAACACATTGACGAATTTGTGTGACAATACCCATGGCTTCCTCACCGCATAGATGCTTTCTCTCTTTTCTCATTCGATCTATCTACTCTTTTACACCTCATCAACCCTAATTTCAACTCTTGAACTTCTCTCCTAAAATTATTCATTTCAAATTTAATTCCCGATAACATTATACAAATCCATTCACGTTGCATTAGTCAAACAACATGACATCACCGTCCTTTCGTTGTTAGATTTCGAAGTTCGATGATTGAATTCGATGGTTGCAACTATCAGGTTCGTAATAGTAGCTCGCAGGGTTGGTGCCCGGTGTTATTTGTGGTTCAATGTAATTGGTAGTGCGATCACCTTAGGCCCGTGATTCTAGTGTTGTAGGTTGTTCTATCTCCGTTGTAGTTCGCAGGTCAAATTGGTGTAGTGGTGTTTAAGGCAGGTTGCGCTAATGGGTAGTAGTGTTCTAGTTTAATTTGGCCGGTGGTGGTGATGTGTGCTTAGTGATGTTGTCAGGAAAAGGGAGGCTGTTGATGGTTAGTGGTAGACGGTGGTTATGAGGGAGGGAGGGTTGGTTTTTGTTTTTTTTTTTTTTTTATCTTTTTGTTTTTATTTTTATTTTAAACATAACTAAGGTTATATTTTTAAACTAAGGGAGGGTATGATTAAGGAAGGGTATATGAGTTCTAGGTACAGATGAAGGATTCATTGGCTATTTGAAACAATTATCCTATTGATACTGGATATAAACAATAATATCAGATAATTGCTTCAAGGTTACATATCTGGAAAGAGATTTCGGCTTGGAATTAATCTGGAAAAAGCAACAAGTTTGTATTATCTAGCTGGCCGAAATATTATAGGATTAGATTAGTTGTTACGGATATTATTAGCAGTTTGTTAAGATATTTATTAGTTAGTTAGGTATTAGTTAATTATGTTTATTCTGATTTGTTAGGATAAATATCTAGTAGTTAGAGTTAGTTGGAAAACGTGTGAATATTTGGAATAAACTGTGAGATATTCCAGATTTCCAGATTGTGTTTTAGTCGTTAGATTGTGTCACGTTAGGAAAGATATTTAGAAATGGTTAGTTAGATATTGATAATTTCCTATTTTCATAAATATCTTAATTAGTTTTAGATATTAGCTTGTATTATAAAAAGGTCGAAACTCTTCAATAAAATCAATTATTTGTCGTTAAAAATTCTTCTTTGTTAATTCAGAGAAAAACCTGTGGTTGGTCCGGAAATTCACTTGATTACTACTAGGTCGGTTGTCTCTTTTAGGGGCTGGTTCTCACTTGGTTGAGTTAGTGAATCCTCGAGTTTTTCCAAGATTTGAGAGTTACGTTCTGTTTGTCAAACACCTTTATTCGTTTCTTGGATTTTGAGGATTTCATCCTTTTAAATCCACATCAGTACACCCTTGGAACTTCTGAAAGGCATAGTACCCTTGGAAAACGCATAACCACATAGAGTATAGTAAAACCCTCTTTTTTTAAATTAAGGGAATATTAGTAATTGAAATAGTTGTATAGGGAGAATAAGCTTAAAGTGTATATCTTAATTATCTCGTATAAATTTGTGCTCTAAGTTAGAATTAAAAAAAAAACAGGCTACCAAATAGCATTGTAAAAATTGATGGTGATTCTGGGATAGGGATTAGATTCATTTATTATAGCTTTATTTTATTATTATTGCTCGAAATCTTAGGAATTAATATTTTTGTTGATTTATTTGCGTATTTTTGGAAAAATTCAAATTATTGAGTAGATTAGTTGGTTAGGATATTATCTATTTGTTTGTTGGAACAAGAAAAACAACACGGGCCGACCGACGGTTTAGCGACCGAAAATGGTCCGTAATGTCAGTTTGGATTCACCCTCGTCGCTAAAAAAATTTCACGGCTTAGCACCGCAATTTCGTCGCTAATACCGACCGATAAGATTCTCGCGGTAATTGCCCGAAATTTCGAGTCGCTATAATCCTTTACAACGAATAGAAAAAACGAAACCAGCTTGCAATCTGGTTTCTAACAACATAAAAATCCTTGGCTTGAACAACCAAAATACTCAGTACACACGAAATCAAATATTTTATTTATTATTATTAAAGGTAACAATTAAGCACAATACTTTACATATGAATTCATTCTAAATGTAAAAAAAATTATAACAATCATCACATTGTCCTGCAACTGACTTGTCTAGTTGTCTTGAACAAATTCTCACTCTTAAATTCCAACACAACGTAATGAAAGTAAACCAAAAATAAACTCAGAAAAGAATAATTCAGCTATGTTTGCATTTGCACCAAAGACTAATAACACAATCAATTGCTTTTATTAATATTCCCAAAGTAAGATGTATACAATTAGTACTCAAAATACATTCATATACTCACCAATCAAAAAATTCAAAGACTTATTCGTTTTGGGTTTGATTCGAATAAATTTTTTTAAGAAAAATTTTTTAATTAAAAAGAAGAAGAATTAGAATGAAATAATTTAAGATGAGTTTTAAACTGAAATTAATAAAAAATCATTTTAAAAACCAAAAAAAAAAAGAACAAGAAGATCGGAAACAAAAGAAACAAAACACGAAAAGAAACCTAAAAAAACGAAATTTTGCTCAAAAAACTCGAATCAAATACAATTAAGTATTACTGCAACATACATCATTATACTCACATAGTTAAAAAATCATACTTATTATTTTGGGTTGTATTCAGAATCAAATCTTTTTTTAAAGAAGAATTTATTTTTAATTAAAAAGAGAAGAATAGAATGAAATATTAAGAATTTTTTAATAACTGAAATTTAATAAAAATCGATTCAAAACCCAAAAAAAAGAAGATTTGGAAAAAAAAAAAAGAACAAACACAAAAATAACCTAAAAACAACGATTTTTGCCAAAAAATCGAATCAAAACACAAACACATAAAATTTCTAAAAAAAACACCTAGATCTTGTTGTTAAATCCCATTTTTACCCAGAAAAAACCCGAAATTTAAAAAATCAATTTCAACCCCTAAATAAGAAGATTATAGATTCTTTAAAGAACACCCAAAATGAAACATACAAAACAAGCAAAAAAATCAAATAAAAAAAAAACTTACGGTAGTGATAGTTGCGAACGGTTTGTTGCGAAAGCAGCTGACGAGGAAGGAGAGATGGGGGTTGCGAAAGTCGAGGAAGGAAGAGGAGGGGCATACGGTGGTGGTGGGAGGTGAGAGGTGAGGATGAGATTTAGCGGGAGAGAGGAAGAAAAGAAGAAGTAGGAAGGTAGTCTATTTATAAGGAGAGAGAGAGAGGGAAGTATTTTAGTGAGGAGTGGTATGTGTGATTATGGAAATAAAAATAAATGGGTAGTGGTATAACGTGTGGTTCCAAATTATAGAATAGAGATAAGAACATAGGGCGGTATGAACGTATGGTCCAGATTTATTTTTTTAAAATAAAAGCTACTACGACGATTTTGAAATCGTCGTAATAGGTTAACCCAACGAGGGAAACCAAAGTCACAACTCTCGCCAAAACTAAGACTTAGCACCGTTATATCGGCCTAAGACCTTTAGAATTTTCGGTCATAAGTCGCTGAATACCTACCGATTAAAATCGCGCCTTAAAATCGGTCAGCCGATTTAAATTCTAAGTAAATATGATTAGATTCAGTAAGGGTTAATTTTAATTAGATTTGTTTAGAGATTATTAGGATATAATTAGTTGATATTTTTTCTGGTAAGATTTATATCATTCTAAAATATCTTAGTTAGTTTTTTAGACTGTTATTTTGTTATAAATAGGTTGTCCGTTATTATCAATGAAACATGTATCATGTTTAGTCTTTGTCTAAAAATTCCTTCTGTTGTAATTCAGAGAAATACCTTGCCTAGTTTTGTGTCTTTCGAAATTCTCTTGATTAACTACTTAGACAATTTGTTCCTTTAGGAGCTGGTTCCTCTTTGGGAGTTAAGATCCTTCAAATTCTGTGGTTGGTCCGGGGTTTGAATTTTTATTCGTTCATTTCCTATCCTTTGGGAAATATCTTGAATTAATTAATGCTTTATTCGTGGTATTCAAGGGATTTGTGAGCATCCGCTTATAAATCCACATCAGATGGTGTTGAGTTCCTAGTGTTTGAGTGATGACAAACAGTGCAAAGAACAGGTACATTGGTCTGATGAATACAGCTGGTCTGAACAACTGAGATACTGTTCTTGTCACATTGAAAGAAAGTGACATGTATGCTTAACAAGTTATATGTGCAAATTGCTAATGTGTTGGCATACAGGAATTCCCAACTATTGAAGCAGAAAGTCTTCGAGAAAGACTCGAAAAGATCAAGCTATATTGAAGATCAAGGTAAGCTTCGAGAAGTTGAGGGAACATTGAAGATTAGTTCTAGATTAGAATAAGTCTTCTTGTTGTATTAAGTGCATGAATGTGTTTGTGCTGCTGTTATTATTAGTTGATGGCATTGGGCTTCGAACTTTCTCTCTTAGAGTTGAGGCAACTAAACCAGTTGGTTGGTTGACATTGACCCTACCAGTTGGGAGAACAATTGTATTGTTCTCACAACGTGGATCATCTTGTCGAGCATGCATATAGACTCACGAATTGATGACTTCTCTCCACGTTCTAATCGGTGTATTTTGAGAGAAGAAAGAAAGAGAAAAGTCCAAATCCTAAGATCAAGCAAGTAACTTCATACACAAGAGTGCACAACATATTGAGCGATCAAATACTCTTGTAACTCATAAAGTGAGTAATTGAGAGAAAAAGAAGTTGAGTGAATTACCAACGAAGGGTTCGTGATTGGACGCTATTGATAGTTCATTAGCGAGTGCTTGTGAGTTCAAGTGCGATTAGCATAACTTGGGTGAGTGAGGGGTGACAATCGTATGTGTGAGTTCACGTACATTGTGAGTGAAGTTGCTTTGTTATTTCGGAGTAGAAATTATAAAAGTAACTAGATAGGAGGACGTAGCACAGAGTTGGTGAACCTCGTTAAATTTGTGTGTCTAAATTATTCCGCTCGATATTGTTTCTACGTACTGTTTAACACTTATTCCGCTGCGAGACCAGTCCAACTGGTCTACTCTACTAAAACAGTACACATCGAAATTTTTAATAGGCACAATTCACCCCCCTCTTGAGTACCTTCGAAACCTTCAATTAGTATCAGAGCCTAAGCTTCTTGTACGGTAACACCTAGAGAAGTTGATCATGAGTACTCAGGAGATTCCAACATTGGATACGACAGCAAAACTCCCAAGTTCAATGAAAGAACTATGCCTAGTGGAAGAACAGAATGCAAAACATCATCATGGGCATTGACTATGAATGTTGGATAATGTGAAGAATGTCCAGCCATGTTAAGAAGATAGATTCATCAGGTGTGGTTCATGTAAGAAAGAAAGTGAATACATTAGCACAAACTACAAACACTGGAAAAGATGCTAAAGCATGTCATCCTACAGCAAAGCCATTGCAGAACGAGACCAACATGATCTCAGCATGTTAGTCAGCAAAGGAGATCTGGGATACCCTAGAACTTGCATATGAGGGTACCAACGAGGTAGAACGTTCTAAGATTGATTTACTTATGTCAAAATATGAAGCTTTTAATATGAACAAAAAAGAGAATATAAATGATTGCTTTGGACGCTTCAACTATAGTTAATGATCTAAAATCACTTGGTATGAACTTTACTGCCGAGGACTTGTAAGGAAGATGCTTAGAAGCCTTACAGGAACTTGGACAACAAAGGTGACTGCAGTGTATGAGGTAAAAGATTTAACTGTTTACTCGAATTCTTCAATAAAAATTCAGAGAGAGATTATTTTGTGTTAAAAATCCTTCTTTTTAATTCAGAGAAAACCTTGTGAGTTTGTGGTTGGTCCGGAAATTCACTTGATTAGCTACTAGGTCGGTTGTCTCTTTTAGGGGCTGGTTCCACTTGGTGAGTTAAGATCCTTCGAGTCTTTTCCAAGATTTGAATTTTTTCTGTTTTCAAACACTATCAAACTCGTTTCCATTCGTTTCTTGGATTTTTGAGGAATTCTTCCTTTTAAATCCACATCAATTTTGTATCAAGAGGCCAACGATTCTTTGGGTGGTCGTTTATGTCCAAGAATATTCCATCAACTTTGTAGATTTTTGGTTCAAATTTCAGATTTTTGCGCAAACTTGCAAGCTTCGTTCTCACTCGTCTCTTAAGCTTTTCAGGTGAATCTTTTTTTAAATTTGATAACTTTTTGTCTAGTTTTTACCTGTAAATTTTGAGAATTTTTAAAGATCGGTCTATTTGATGTGAGATCGTTTTCACAAAGTGTCAGATTCGAAACAGTTTTGCCCAGTCTGAGATAAATATTAAATTGTGATTGATTGGATTTTAATTTGTGCACGAACTTTGGTCGAGTGTTGAGGATACATAGGGGAATATATGTTTAAAATTCAGCCTAAACGGAGTTGATTTGAGACAACGATCTTCAGGGAGTCCTTCATGTTTTTGCCAATTTCACCAGAATTTTTTTGTCATGGATCCACGAATGGATGAACTTATGCAAGGCTATTGCTAATTAATGCCAGATGTCAAATCCACTCAATAAAAGTGCAATATTTCTAGCAGGCAAAATTGACGGCAATGCAAAAATAGATAAAAAGCGCGATTTAGGTATTTTGATCAATTCAAGGGTCAGATGAGATGAAAAGGGAGCATCCACAACTCGTTATCGACCTCAAGACCTAGACACGAATATTCCAAGGAATTTGATGGGTACTTTGGAGCCTGAACAAGTCCACAATTGGAGGTTGACGATTCAAACTGGCGTTAAGGCCGAGACAACAAGTTGTGAGGTGACACGAAATTCGAGTTTGCAACCCAACTTCTTGGCAAACACACCATCTAACTGTGGTGCTTGGTAACCAGGTATCCTCCTGGTTCATTCAGAAGAACGATGATCATGAAAATTGATCAAAAGAAAACAGGTGGAGTATATACAAGATTCAAAAATCAATTTTCTCCTCCCGCACTTTCGAAAATTTGAGGACAATATTTTTCGAAGAGGGAGAAAATTATCAGAAGCAATGGTAGACGTTCAAAAGATTATCCAAGGTCGATATATCATTCATAATATAATTTCAACTCCTACTTGTGGAAAGAAAGAGGAAAATTGAATACGCTAGGAAAAATCTGGGAAATTTTTCAATCAAGTGAAGATATCTGAAAGATCTGTTGGAGGATTAATAGTGATTTTTATTTATATAGTTCGAATTATTATAGATAATTTACTTTAGATATTTATAAGATAAGAAATAGGATATTTGTTAAATATGATATATTCTGATTTTTAGGATAAATATCCTAGGTTAGTTAGAGTTTAGTTGGTAAACGTGTGGAATATCTGGGAAAAGGTGTGGATAATTTCCAGATTTGCCAGATTTACCAGATTTGGTCAGTTAGATAAGAGATATTTAGGATATGTTAGTTAGATATTTGATAAGATCCTATCTTATCATAATATCTTTAATTAGTTTTAATATAATTTGTATTATAAATAGTTCGAATTCTTCAATAAAAAATTCAGAGAGAGCATTTATTTGTGTTAAAAAATCCTTCTTGTTAATTTTCCAACTAACTCTAACTAACCTAGATATTTATCCTAACAAATCAGAATAATATCATAATTAACAAATATCCTAACTAACTAATAAATATCCTAACAACTAAATCTAATCTATAATAATTCGAACTAAATAAATAAAATAAGATAAAATACAACATAATTAATCCTTCCAACCAGATCTTTCCAAATATCTTCACTTGATCGAAAATTCCAGATTTTCCTAGCGTATTCCAATCTTTCCATCATTCTTTCCAACAAGTTAGGAGCTTGAAATTATAATTATGAATGATATAATCGACCTTTGGATAATCTTTTGAACGTCCTATTGCATCTTGATCAAAACTACCAAGATTCCAGAAAAACAAAATTGAGGAACAAAAATCCAGAAAAATTGCAAAATAATTCCCAAAACTCAAAATCGAAAAACCCCCAAAAAACTCAAAACTTGAAATAAAAAAATTCGAAATTAACCTAGGTCGAATAAAAACTTAAAACACAAAATCGAAATTAACAAAATGTAACAAAAGTGATATAAAAAAACCCAAATCTGCAAAAAAACCGAAACCCCAAAAAGAAAATAGAAAATTTTAAAAAATAGCGAAAAATCTCGTAATGAAGAGCAACTTAGAAAAAATAATTGAGGAGAGAGAGCAACATAGACTGGATTTTTTTAAAATGAAGAGCAAATTAGATCTTGAGATAGTGAATTGAAGGTGGGTGAGAGATGAGAGATGAAAAAGGAGAGAGGAGAGAAGAGCACGAGTGACTTAGAGAGAGGCCAGGAAAGATGTGTATCAAGAGTACTTTATAACACTTGTCAACTGATGGGCTACAAACAATAATATAAAAAATATATAAATTAACTTTATAACACTTGTGAACTGATGGACTTGACTCCACCGGTTTCTTAAAAATGGTGCTTTTGCCCATTTTTGTAGTAGTGATTTTTTTGGGTTTTCGCGCAAAACTAATAGAACCAATATCTATTACATGGGTTTAAACCTCGATCATGTCCTAAATTATTCATTTAAGCTTCCTAGGTCCTGATTGCACACATTTAGACAAGACAAGGTTGTTTTAGGTCGTTTTAGGGCGTGAAATGGTCATTTCTGGGCGTTTTGAGGGGTTCGTGCCTATCTTTTACAAACACTACCTTTTAGACGATTTTAATACTCGGTCATGTCCTTAATTTTTATCTATGGTTCTTAGGGCCTGACTGCACTCATTTAGACACGACAAGTTCATTTTGGGTCATTTTTGTCCATTTTGGAGGGTTTTTGCGCCTAACTTTCAGAAATGCTACGTATTACACGGTTTTAAAGCTCGATCATTTCCTAAATTATTCATTTAACCTTCTTAGGGTCTGATTGCACTCATTTAGATACGATACGATCATTTTGGAGCGTGAAATGACCATTTTAGGCGTTTTGGGGTGTTTTCGCGCCTAACTTTTACAAACACTAGCTATTACACGTTTTTAAAGCATGATCATGTCCTAAACTATACATTTGAGCTTCCTGGAGCCTGATTGGAGTTATTTAGACATGAAAAGGTCATTTTAGGCCGTAAAATGACCATTTTTAGGCGTTTTCGTGGGTTTTCGCTCCTAACTTTTAGAAATTATACCTATTACACAATTTTAAAGCAGGATCATGTCTTAAATTATACATTAAAGCTTCCTAGGGTCTGATTGCACTCATTTGGATACGACAAGACATAGTCTGATCATGTCATTCTGTGGCGTAAAATGGCCATTTTTGTGCGTTTTGGAGGGTTTTCGCTGCTAACTTTTCGAAACGCTACCTATTACATGGTTTAAAAACTCGATCATGACCTAAATTCTTCATTTAAGCTTCCTAAGGCCTGTTTGCACTCATTTAGACAAGACAAGGTCATTTTAGGTTGTAAAATGGTCATTTTTAAGAGTTTGGAGGTTTTCGCGCCTACCTTTTAGAAATGCTACCTATTACACGGTTTGAAAGCTCAATCAAGTCCTAAATTATACATTTAAGTTTCTTAGGGCCTGACTGCACTCATTTAGACACGACAAGGTCATTTTTGGGCGTAAAAAGGCAATATTTGGGCGTTTAGGGGGGATTTCGCATCTAAATTTAAGAAACTTTACCCATTACACAATTTTAAAGCTCGATCATGTACTAAATTATTCATTGGGTTTTTCTATATGGTAGCCATCTGAAGGTTTCCCAAAGGTACTCAAGAGGGGGGGTGAATTGAGTGCCTATTAAAAATTTCGATTGTGTACTGTTTTAGTAGAGTAGAGCAGTTGGATTGGTCTCGCAGCGGAATAAGTGTTAAACAGTACGTTGAACAAAATCGAGCAAGAATAATAAAGACACACAAATTTAACGAGGTTCACCCAACTCTGGGCTACGTCCTCCTATCCTAGTTACTTTTATTAATTCTAATCCGAAATAACAAAGCAAC
>SNQN01003331.1:2772-15861 GCA_008642245.1 Bassia scoparia | reverse complement strand
AAGTCTAAAATCCATCTAATCACAAAGATCCCACAAAACCAATTAACAATGCAAACGAAAAATTCAATGCCAAAGACACTTTTTACTCTTTTGCCAGTATCAGTTTATGGAACTGGAACAATGAATCAATCAATTACAATCAAAAAGTATAATGAGAAGCGAATGAATAACAAATACAAATCAAAAGCAATGAAAAACAAGTCAAATAAAATTCAAAAGCAATGAAATACGAATAATCAATATAATTATAAGATTTGAAACAATCACACCTGAAACCGTTAACACCCTAGCATTCAAGCAATCAGAGTGGAGCACCGCATCACCGTAAAACCACCGTTACTGAACACCACAGTTATAAGGTTCGTTTGATAAAGCAAACCCCATCCATGCTGCTCGGCGTCCCATAGGTTGCCAACGCCTATCCAACGTATTATCAGCACCCGTTCGCCCTAGAATCGCAAAAGATGATGACCTCAACTCCAAGCCGGTGGGTTGCAAAATAGAGGAAAATTGAGAAGTAGAAAGGATAATGAAGAGGAGACCGAAGGGGAAAGCAATCGAAAATGTTGCATGTGAAGGAAAAGATGCAAGAGTCGGTGAGGTACGTAGGCGAAGGATAATGATGGTGAATCACTGGGTGAAGGATAGGTGAAGGAAATGAAGGAAAGGAGGGGGTGATGAGTGGATGCTGAGTAGAAAGTTGGAAGGTGTAGAGGATAAAAACACAAATAAAGGGTAAATGTAATTGAGATCTTGGGACGATATACCACATTTTAGAGTAAGGGGTGATAGCCAAGGAGTTATGGTGTCCCCCTATGAATGATCTTATTACCCCTTGTAAATGAAAAATTGCGTGATTTAATGTGGTCGCCTCTAAATGTAATTTCCTTTCAGATTTTAATATAATTGCATATGAAAAAAGCTTAAAATTTTACCAAAAGAATTTACCAAAATTAAAAATAAAGAAATAATAATTACCAAAAAAATAATTAACTTAAAACATTTATGGTAAAAACAGAAAGGAGACAAAATATAATAAAAGCCTAAGCATAATTTTCGAACTTATCATCGTTTACAATGAAATCAAAGACTGTACTGGAATAGTATACTAACATATTTTTCACGTAAACTACTAGGCATCGCATGCGGTGGGTGCCACCAGAAAACTAGTGATATATAATTGTCAACAATTGATATCAAAGAATTATTTCATAAATTTAATAAGAAGTGAATAAAATGTACACTTCAACGGTTAAAAGTAAAAAAAATTTGTTGAAAGAAAACTAATAATATCTATATCTATCTAATTATGTACTACTACTAAAGCAATCCCCACCTCCCAGAATTTTTCTCTCCTAAATTTCCCTCTCCAAAAGTACACTACTAGTAATGTTTTTGCGTGATAAAGAAAGGTGTTAAGAAGACATTTAATGAAGGTTAATTAAATATTTTTTTAGTAAAAGTATGTTTAGTAACATTTATATTCATGAACAATTCTTAGAAAATTGATTGCATTATAAACGCCTTATTTTTAAATAATAAGACAGATTAAAAATATCCAAATACGTCGTGCATATCAAATTTTGTTAGGATAATTAGTAATGTTTATTTGAATAACGAGCATGTCTCGGGATTATCTAGTAATATTTACTAAAAGGCATCTCCACCCTGGTCCATTGTTTTCCTGCAATTTCCCTCCCAATAATCATGTTAATAATGATTGTAGTAAAATGATGTAGGAAATTGAATTAATGAATACATTAGAAAGAAATAATGAGCTTTGAAAATAAATAAATATAATACATTCTAGTAAGTAAGTGATAGCTTCCTCCATTTACAATTGTTTTTTACGTTTTTTTTATTTGGTTCCATTTTATTCTTTACATTTCCTTTTAACTTGTCTCTACCCGGTATATAATGTACTTTATCCCAAATAATTCATTTACTCTTACTTATTTTTGACTCATTCATTCTGATTTCCCACCCAAACTTATTTATCCCCTCGTTTTAAATAGATTAAAAAGAGTTACTTAATTTTATTGCACACATCTCAAACAAGTGTAAAAATACTCAACAATACTACGAAATTAAGCCAATACTAATTTGTCACTTTAATGACTGTGCAATGTTTCTACAAACGTAAAAAAAAAAATATCGGAAGGGGATACATAACTATAAAAAATTATTCATCAATCAACTATTAAAAAATTAATACAGATCAAAACCTCCTTTAGATATTTACAATTTTAAATGAGAGCATCAATCAGTTTCGCATTTATATAAAGTAAAACTATATATTGCATTTACAAGACGAGCATTTTGCTCGGGGCTTATCTACGGAGTACTAGTGATTACAAGGTTTACTTCATTTTTCAAAATGTTGGACCTTATTAATAGGAATATGAGAGCAAAAGTTGTATTATGAGGGAAAAGATTTCGCTTTTATAAATGATTAGCTTGAAATTATTGGTGCATAATCTGCTTGATTATAAAGCCGAAGGGGGGGAGCAATGGTTTCCCCTTATGAATGTGGTCTTCATACCCTAATGTAATAAATTCAATGTTTTAAAAAAATAATAATCTCTTATTCTACTTTTCAATTGCTTGATTCCATAAATATTGAACAAGTTTAATTATGGTTATTTCATTTGAGAATGTCAAACTATGACTATGGATACATATATTGTTATAGTTATTTCTTTTCATTCATGAATAAAATGTAACAATGAACTTACATAAGCTAAGTGGTACTCTTAATAAAAAGAATTTAATTGATGCAAATAAGTTTGGATACGATTGAACAATTAGAAAGAAAAAATATTAAACTAAGTAATCTATTAAAAGTTGGGTTACGAGTACATTCTAATCAATATATTCATTATACCTAGTACTTAGTGGACCAACTGGAGTAAATTTTAGTGTCGTAGTTGTATTGTGACGTAACCGTTCATATAAGATGCTAATCTAATTATTTAAGCACAGTTTTGGTTCAACATTATTATCTTTCTTTTGAATATTCGATTATGAATAACAATGAGAGGAACATACTAAAAACCAAGGATACTGAATAAATTTTTTTTAAACTATTGTTCTTCTTTGTAGATACATACTCATCGCAGCGCGTGCAAAAGAAGTACTATTGATGCAGTTGGTTGATGAGATGCGTAAATAGATTCTTGAGCTATAATATTATATACACACACATTAGGTGAAACTAAAAACTGATCTACGCTGATTTCGAGGATGGAAAGTCACATAATCTCTCCATAGAGGTGATATGTATTCTATGTGATGGTAACAGTTGAAGGTTTAAAGAGGTAGCGGTTTTGTTCTGATTAGCTAGAGTAGCTGAATGGTTTCGTTTCGACCCCATTACTGCGTAAGTACTCCTTATTAAATTTTGTATCACGTTCTCAGTATTAAATCTGTTCATTGATTGAATCCGAGTCATATCAATCCAATCAATTCAATCTCTAATCATGGGCCTTAATTTCCCATATGTAGTGTTCGTTCTTATCATACCAAATGATTTGATTATGTCCGGGAGCATCCACATAAATTTTCTTCCTGCACTCCCTTTTGTTCCTTAGTTTTTTTCCGGGTGGGGAAGGTAAAGAAGGCCTCATCCTCTGCAATGTCCAACTGTGCATGATCTGTCTTAAAACTCCTTCCCACCAAGTTCATTTTTGTCTCCTCGTACCTCGTTAGAATCCCTTGATCCCACTCTTCCAGCTCTTCGCACGGTCCCTCTGAGTCTGTTTACGTATGCCCAATAATCCAAACGCAAGCGGGTTTCCCTTAACTTGCTTGCATATTGATTGATCCTGAGGGTTTGTTTGATTATATATGAATTGAATTTAAATTATTGAAAAACAGTATTGTTACCCACTAGTGGATGTGTGATGAAAATTTCTTCGCGTCGATCTTCTATTTATATTGGAATTAAGCATAATAGCCATACAACACGATGAGATTAGATTAATGTAGCTGGAAGAATAATGCTTGTCATAATAGAAGGTGGACATGATCATAATTGTGTATGTGGTTGGGTGATATGCTGATGAGAGGGATTCTTGGTAGGAAGAAAACTCGTACGTGTTTATCCTTGGTACCAATAATTGATTAGGATGATTGGAACTAACCACCATAATTAAACTCCGAATGTTATCGAATTAATCTAATGAGGAACAGGTGGGATACAAAAATAAAAGAATTGTATGGTCTTTTTTTGTAAAAAAAAAGATAAAAAAATATGAGATTAAAAATTGTATTGTTCTTTTGGGTTGCGCAGAACAACAACTATGTTTTGCGGTCTCTTTATTTATAAGTGTTCATGGTATATAGGCATAATTATTGAAAGAAGTATATGAGATGAAATCGATGCGATGGTTGGATGACTGTGCGCTTATAAAAGGGGGAGACATAATAGTAACAAATTAGGAAAAATAATAATGTTATCTCAGGTCAAGTTAGAACAAAATGGTTGGATGTAAGGAAAATAGATGAAATTACGAGTTAGGAGTAGTCATGTAAAATTATTAAAATTTATTCGTGTGTGTTAGTTGTCAAGGTGAAAACACATGGAATTTGGCTTCATATTAAGTGAATATTTATTAATCTTGTGATTTGTGTGTGACGTGTATGGTATATTTGATTAGGAAAGAACTAATTCTACCTGTGTAGAGTTGTTTTGGATTTAGATGATCCCAAAACAACCTTTTTGTGAGGTGTGTGCTCGGACGCCATAAGGTTGGCTTTGTCGTTGGATACACCCGACAGCAACTAAAGTGATACCTTGGTTCAATCCAGCTAGTTGGCAAGTGGCTGTTGTAGTTACATGATCATGCTACAGGGTCTGAAATTTGATTGTATGAGCATAAATAGAAGTCTTGATTAAATAAGTATGTAATAATTAAGTACTTGCAATTATGTAATTCACATGACTAACAAGTCGGTATATTCATTGCTTTAGAAGGCTAAAACATGTGAGAACTCATAGTCAAGGACAGTCATGTGTCTCTAAAAATTCATATTAAAGAACGGGTGAAATCCTCTGATGGTTTTAAAAGTCACTACAAAAATTTAGAGTTATATATATCAATTATCAACCATTTTTTCTTAGAAGTCAATATTTCTTTTGATATAGAGTGGAATAATAAGATGATGCGACTTTAATGGAGAATATGAAGGTAAATGAGTCAAGAACGTACCTTGTGAGAGTTTTCATAAAGTTCAAGCAAAGATCCGAAACCAAAGTATCGATTATCACTACGCACTTCTTAGTGTAGTAGGGGTAAAAATAAAATGTTGCGACTTTTAATGAAAAATATGTAGGTAAATGAGTCGAAACTTACTTTGTAGAATTTAACATGCCACATAATGCCAAGCCCTACGGAGATGCCACGTCCCACACAGCCATCCCAACCAGCCCGCAACGTCCCAGCAACCACTTATCCCACGTCGAGAATGCAAACAATACCACCACCAGCCAACTCCCCAACAATTAAAAAAATTAGGAAATAGCCATCGTGAACCACAAACCAGTAACCCGTAGCCCACCCAATTAAATTTAGTATTACTATTGATGACAATTACAGAGAAACTAAAATTTACAAAGCATTAAGAAACGAGATGGACAATTTGAACGTTAATGAATTGGAATGATATGTCACCCAAATTTCCCAATTTATACTTAAATGGCGTATACTAATCCCTTAAAAAGGAATTGAATTGCTGGGTGTCATGGTAAGTGAGTATGATGGCAATATATTTGCTAACAGATTAAGGCTCCATTAGGTTTTGTATGCGTAAAAAAAATAAATCAAGAGAACGGTGTTTATCTCAGCCTTGTGGTCAATTTTTACAATTGTTTGATGTGTAGGCGTTATGCCTACGGGCGCTATGTCAACTATTGGATTTGTGAATTGTGGGCTTAGCCACAGATCCCGTACGGGTGCGTTGGTGGTGTGACTCGAATGAGGGGATTGCTCAACCGTGCCTTATACAGTGTTAATCTACGGTACAGTCCGAACATTGGCCAACTTAATGGCCCCACGTTGTATTGCGTCTGTAACCGAGGATGTATTGAGGGAGTGTGGGTTCGAGACAGTACAGAATCAATCTTTGGACTAAGCCGTGCTCGCATGTAGTGGGCCTGGCTACTCTTTCATTATAATTCCATTAAATCATTAATCAGTTGAAATTCAAAGAGGGCCTATCGAGGGTTGACCTTAAAAAGCGCCACTTAATAACTAATATTGATACTAAAGAGCTGTTTTCTATTATGCATGCATCGGCTACCTATCCTAACGATTGTGACCACTTCGAGTTAATTCGAAGAGGTTAATGGCACCGAAAATCTGATTCGGTCCATGTGATTAATCTGGACTAGATGTGATCATGGCAAATTTCCGTCTTAATGAGCCAATCGAGAAGAAGTCATGCACAAAGTATTAAGAAGTTAATGTTAGCCACAAAGGAATTAAAAAACGGAGTGAATACTAGCAATCTAACTCATCCTGTGTTATCTGTACCGATATACAAAAGGAAGAAACAAGTAGTGTGTATCAAAATCCTTTTGCTCCAGAAGTTGTAATCGCCTGTATCACAAGCAAAGAATCGTATAGCTTGTACGATTAGCAATTAAAAATATGCGATAATCGGAAAACGTATTGGTCGAAGTGAATTTGTATATTAGGATCGAAAATCAAAAAAAAAAGAATCAAGTATTAGATTAATCAAAATTGATTGTAACAAGAAAGAGAGAAGAGTTTTAGTTGAATATCCCTCAGGATGTTGTACCTAAATCCACAAAAGTACATCCGAAAGCCTTTACGACTGAATATGTCAGAGCAGGGGCTTCTGATGTTGATGTAGTGAGTTTGTTGTGAATTGAATTGAAGGAAGAGAGAATAGATGTCTTTTGAATTGCACGCTATGGTAGTCGCTGTTGATGGTTCGATAAGTCAGCCGAGGCACGTATTTAGCATTTGGTGAGAAAAGATATTAAAAGTAAGATCGTTATTAGCTTAACGAAGCGAGTATAATCGCATGTGGCTTGCCACATCAGCGATGCATATATATGATCTGATTTATCTGTTGGGTATTTTAATCACTTGATTTTCGTAAATCTAATTAGATCCGAAGAACTATTCTTCATGCAATTTTTCCTTTATCAATTTGGCTTGCATGGAAACTAAGTGTTTCGTTAAAATCGGGACGATTCTAACCTTAAATTGAGAATTGGGCTACGTTAGAATCGAAGTCGTAAAGATCGTAATGATTCTACAAATTCTGCAATAAGTTGTAATATGATGCATTTTATAGATATTAGATATTTTCCCAATAAAAAAACCTTTTGAAGGTATTATTTAGTTATCTAGTAGTGGATTATACAATAAATCATTAAATATTCTTAAATTAGAAAGTGCAAGGCCTATCATCATGTATTAAAGTATTAAATGATAACTACTACTAATAATTCTTTCATTGTTATGATTGAAATATAGTTATGAGTCTTAGCTAAAATGGAAGCTGATTGGCCTGTGGTAAGTTTAGGAAAGTTATACTATTGAGTATTTGAGAATTAAACATATAAGAAAACTATTTACCCATTATATATAGATATTTGAAGTATGTTTAGAGTGTTGTAGAATCGTGTAGAATCGGTAAGATTTTTAATGATGATAGATCCAATTAAAGATTTAATAATTAAGTTCTAGTGCTTATTTAAATCGCTTCATACAATTAAATGTAAAATCGTATGGCAATCTGGAATTACTTGCCACTGGCAAAATCCTATGCTACATGGCAGAGGATATGAGAATTATGGGATAGTGGTTCCAATCTGTGTACATAATGATGCCAAGACTGGTGGAGCTATTGGACCTTCTCCAACTACCAAGTTGGATTTGAGGAAGTTATTCATGTGTAAAGGATTTTCTTCTTGCTTATATTCGATGTGGATGGTGGCCAAACAGGGATATTACTCTATTTCAAAAGGCTTACACAGCATATGTGAGGCATGGACGAATGGGAGCACTTGGTCTCCTGTTGATTGGATTCACTTGAGCCTACAGAAAAACATTGGTTCTCAAGTATGTGGTTGATGCTGCAAGAGTTTACTGTCAAAAGTGAGCTTTGAATTTTGGTATTTGTGCTTTATGATTTAGCTGTTTGTGTTAAGGATATTCCTGTTAGTCTCGCGAAGCACATATTCTTTAGTGCCATTGCTAACTGCTAAGGAATGTTGGCGGCACTTACGTCTTGGATGACTATGTAAGGGAGAGTGTCACCGCTCTGTAGATCAGCTGGAATGTTGGCTAATGAGAAATGGCTAGGCTCTATTTCAAGACCAAGTAAGGTCATCCGACTATATAGTTTCTCTCTGTATATATTCTATGTAGAGCTAGAATAGGGGGGCTACTGGTTAATTGTATCTGACGTGCATAGTATTTAAGCGTGGTGTTGTAAGTAATTTTGATGCATCTGATATCATGATAATAATATTGATGATGTATTGAAAGATGCTGATAGGGACGGGACGCAACCCCCGAAAGATGGATAGGAGGTGCTGGCTACTTGTAATAGTTGTGTTGTGCCTGGAATTTCAAGCAGCTTCTAGATAGAGCTTCTAAAACGGTTTGTTTAATCCATTTAAGTGTGCTTAGTTGAAGTTTGGTTTTTGTGGCTTATTTGAGTGTTAACAAAAAAATGAAATTCGTAATCGTTAAGATTATAGTTTAAATCGATGATTAAAACTGCTGGAAGTCTCATAGTTGGTAAATATTCTAGAAACGATATCATCACTTTGGCCGATTTTCTGAATTCTCTTAGAATTTATGAATTTATATTTCGAAATGTTCCGCAAACTTTGTAAATTAGATAAATCAGAAAAAAGTGTCAAAAATTACATCGAGACAAAAAAATAATGAGAGGATAAGTGGAGATTAATAAATAGAAAGAGCGCTTAGAAAAATTCCAAAAATTTTTTGCTAATGTAAAAGTATGGGCCTAAAAAAAAGAAAAATAATTAGATAATAAAATGTCCGTTTATTATTGGGCCCTCGGTGTATGATTTGAACTCAATCTGTATTCAACGTCATGCAAATATTGTTGGATTATGGATTTCGCCGCCCATCTTTTCGGAATCATTGATTCGTATTTCGAAATGTTGTGTACTTTTCTCATCGCCGACCTATTCAGAATTTGGGAGACACTGTTGTGTGATTCTACTGTATTATAATGGATGTATTTTCCATATGTTTTTGTTGGTTGTTACTTTTTACACTGCACCAACATTATGAAGTAATATCTTTTTTAGGTAAAATAATTGTTCGCAGGAATATATCATTTATACATGAAAAAATATTTTACGCCAAGTCCAAACAGAGCTCGAGTCTTAAATTTGCAAGATGTTTATGGTTATAGAATTGAACGAATAAATCTTAAATATTTGGCAACAATAACATGGTTAAATTATCGCTAACAAACCTAGAAATTTCAAAGAAACTAACAATACACAAATTGATCGAAAATTATATACGTGGATTGCGTTATTGCTGGGTGTTGTCAGCTGAATACTCTCTACTAATTCGAAAAACGCAATTGAAAACATTTTTTTGCAATTCAATTATAAAAGAATCAAAGCTATAAGCTAATTTTCGAATTGATTTAGGAGTTTTGAATTGATTTGGGGGTTTTGAGTTGATTTGGGAGTTTCGAATGAAGTGGTGCAGTGGCGGGGGAGGGGGGGATGTGCAACGACAATGGAGTGGGGTGTGATCTGGTGGTGCAGCGGCAGACGACGGTTGAGTGGGGTTGGTGGTGGCGGCGAAGTGGCGGTGGAGTGAGGCTGGTGGTGGGGGTGGTGGAGTGGGATGGTTGGTTTTTTGTTTATATTTTAATTTAGAAAAAATTAAAATTAACCTTAGTTTAACCCTAATTTTGTTAAATTAAATCATTAAGGTTATAATGTGTAAAGTTTTCAAAATTGAGGGGTACAATATAGAGGGAAAAAAAAAGGGGGTATATTGTAGAAAACGCAAATTTCCAAGGGTACACCGTAGAAAATCCCTATAAGATTTGAAACAAATCACACCTGAAACCAACACCAGCATTTAAGCAAACAGAGAAGCACCACTTCACCGCAAAACCACCGTACTGAACACCACAGTCATAGGTTGCTTTTGATTGAAGCAGAACCCCCCATCCAAAATGCTTGCTCGGCCCCATAGGTTGCAACCACCAACGATTAATCACATCCTTCACCTGAGAATTGCAAAATGAAGACCTCGCCAAGCACGGTAGGCCGCAAAATAGAGGAAAATAGGAGAACGTAGGAAAGAAATTGAAGAGGAGAACGAAGGAAAGCAATCGAAAGATGTTGCAGGTGAAGGAAAAGAATGGCAAAGTCGGTGAAGGTATGTAGGCGAAGGAAATGAATGGTGAAGTCAGTGGGTGAAGGTAGGTGAAGGAAATGAAGGAAAGAGGGTGATGAAGTGGATTGGTGAGTTAGAAAGTGAAGGGGGGTAGAGGAGTAATAATACAAAAATTTAAGGGTAAATTGGTAATTAGACTTTGGGACAATACTCACATCCTCGCAACCACCGTCGCACATCATCTCTCAACCACCACCACCGAAACCCTAGGTTGAATTACAATAGCAATCACCGCACATCTCTTATCGAACACCCACAATTAGGATTATCTCGGGTATTCCATGAGATCGAGCTTTACTATTTTCAATCACTTCATGCAATTTCTGATTTTTTTTTTAATTATCAATAACTGTGATTTTTGCATGTGCTTCAATTAGCTTAATTTAGTTTTGTATATTCTTCAATAAGTTCTATAAAACACATCGTTTCATTCAACTTATTTTAGTTTTTAGTGTTTTAGTCAAATTTGACATCTATAGTCGCTTCATCTGTTTTACGGCTTTGGGGGTTTTTTGGGTTTCTTCATTTTTTTATGTTTGTGCGATGTTTTCTTAAGATATGCATTGGTTTTTGAGGTTTTTCAATTCTTTAAGTTGTTATTTTAGGGTCTTGTTAGATTTAGACTCAAAAATCCAATATTAAATTGCTTTTGTTTATGAAATTGTAGAAGACCTTTATATTCACTTAATGTTATATCTATGTTAGTTTGCTTCTTTCTTTCTCTTTTACAATTTTATTTTTTGGTTAAATTTTGTTCTTAATTTTGGTTGTTTATTTGATGGGGTTTTTCAGATATTTGATTAGCTTTCAAATAATATGTTAATCTTGATGTCGTTATTCTCCACAAGCAGGTTGGCTTGTAGAATAGTTCTTTCTAACTACTATATATAGACTATGTTTATCTTTCTTTGTTGGCTAAATGTGGATGAGTAGGAATAACCTCCTACATCACATTTCAATCATTGTATTTGTGCTTTGTATATACTGCAAAATTTGATTTTAAGCTTATTGCAGTAATTTCAGCATTGATGGTTGCAAATGGTTTAGAAACTACTTAACTATGAAACAAGGAGTAGAAGGATCTTGGGGTCTTTCCTTATTTAAGTACTTGCCTTTGCTCAACCAGAAGCTTCATTTGCAGGGGGTAAGTCAATTAACATTTTAAAGTATTATTGAGCTACGTCTATATTTTAGTTCTGAATTTATATTGGTTGCAAACTGAACTAGTTAGAGTGATGCGTTTTTTCTAGGTTATTTGATATATTACTACATTCTTGTAATGTTAATAGGTACTAAGCTTAAGTAAGAATATTTAAAATTAGTGACAAGCCAAGGATTATCTAACTACTAGCTGTGTAGTAGGTTGAGAGCTTATTTTGGTGGGGGTTTAAAAAAGATTTAGAGGGGGGGATTTACTAGACGAAGAAGCTGGTTGTATTGGATCTTTTTTGTTTTGGATTTTCTTTCTTGTGTTTTTTTAAATTACAGTTGTAGTTGGTTTTTGTGTTGTCAATCTTCTTTCCTGAGGAGACAAATGACAAACTAAGTGCATATAAGCATGCTTTCTCTTTAAGATAACTAGACAAGTACTTTTGTGCRTACAAGAAACAAGATTAGAGTATGAGTGTTAACGTTTAAGAAAAATACTTAGGTATACAAATACCTGTTTCTTTAAGACAAATTTTGTGCACAAATACTTGTATTGTATTCTTAAGTATACTTGCACTCTTATGTATTCTTCTGTATACAAAAAATTCTCTAAACTTGTTTCCATGTTTTGTAAATGAATTTTACAAATCTAAATAACAAATTTCATTTGGAAACGCGAATTTCATTTCAAATAACAAATTTCAATTTCTAGAATTGAAATTCTAAATTTCAAATTCAAATCTTATGTTAGGGAAACAAGAGAATTTGAAATTCTTATGATTGTGTGGGAAACATGATAATTTCAAATATAGAATTTCAAATTCTTGTGATTGTTTGGGAAACAATGGAATTTCAAATTCCATATTTATATACCTAAAAAGTTATTCTAACTTAACTCTAATTATCAATAAACTTGTCATACAACTACTCCTCAATACACAATAAGATCCGATCTAACTTTTGATCATCCAGTAAATTTTACAACATGTCGAACTCGTCGAGAGTGCCATTCACAAATCTCTTAACCGCCCTCCAAACTTGGTGTCTAGTTATCCCAAGTACACTAGACACTTCCTTGTAGATTTCTTGACTAGTGGGTCTTGGAGGGTCTTTTGATTTCACATATACTCCTCGAATGAATCGGCAAAGCTAATCACAACATCCGCAAGACTATCCCTTTTCAGTCTTTTGTTTGATTCACCGGAACCTATTTCTGATGTGCTTAAAGCATCAACCTCATTCTCCATTGCAGCAGTGGACTCTTCATGTTGTTCAGCACCATCACCTGTTGCTCGATCAAGTGCAAATAGGGTACAAATGTCATCCCAGTTTTCAACGCACTTGTTTTGGTATGAAATGGCACTAGGATTCTCCTGCTCACAACCAACAATGCCAATTACAAACAGAATACCAACAGCAACAAATGGCATATAACACATAATATCATAAAATTAGAACAACTCTTATAATATAACAAAATGATATGTTAAAAAAACAGTTG
>SNQN01003330.1:1874-62440 GCA_008642245.1 Bassia scoparia | reverse complement strand
AGAAAAGAAATGACATTCTCTTGTAAGTTCGTGTGACAATTTGTTGCCAAGGTGTACTCATATAACATATATACTTCCTCATTTTTTTATTAAAAAATATTGCAAACAATTGTCAAAAAAAAAAATAAATTAAATTACAAACAAATTCCACCACATGGTAACCCCAATAATTCTCCACTGTTTTACCTTGTGAAATAAATAACTTAAAAATAGCGGAGAACCCATTGACGTGTCACTGCCACGTGTTTCAAACGTTTAGGCAAAACAAAACCTTTATGCAGCGGAATTCAATTTACAAAAAAATAGTTTCAAACCCAAGATATTAAATCCAACATGGAAAAACTCAAGTTAACAAGTTGGAACCATACGGCCCTTATTTGCAAAACCAAGGTAAAATCTCTTTTTAAAAACATAGTACTCAAAAATATCAAAACGTTTCTGAAGAGACTACAAAGTGTAAGTTATTAAAATTACGTTCGGCTCTCCACCTCAGACCATCCGTGCCACTCCTAAGTTACTTTATTGCAAAACCTGTTGAAAAACTAGCTCCCCATAATTTCCAAAACGGAAATAAGGATCCATCACAGGTCCACCAAGAGAAAAGAAAGTGTGGACGGACACAAACAACACAAAGCACACAATTCAGCCCAAGACTGATGAGTACATTACAAATTACAAAAATCAAAGACAAGACTGGACAGCATCTTCCCCTAAAAAACTGACATACCGAGTTACGACACCGCTTAGAAACCAAAAGACACCCAATTGTGGTGTTCATTAACCACTTAACAACATTCATAACTTAACAGACGGATCCCAAAACTCAGATCAATATAACACTACTTATTACATACAGCTGCTCCAATACAATATAATCCCAAAACATCGATAAGCTTTCTGCATAAACTAGATTGTTACCTGCAACATATTTACTCGACTTCCATACATGACTCAATAATTATACTATATTAGATATGATTTGTAGCAATAGACAAGGTGGTTCCAAAATCCCAGACACACGAGGTGCCACAGTTCAAACCCAGACACACTAGGGTCCACAGTTCAAGTCCCCCATGCCTCGTCCGTCGAAAGGCGATCAATAATGATCTTCTTCGTGAAACGGGCGCGACTCCCACTGAACTAGTGAGATCTACAGCTAACCCCGTATCAATATTAAGATATCCAGAACGAAAGTAATAGTAAGAAAAACCTGAAGAGAGACGACTCGGTGATCAACACGGCCCTCGGAAGGAAGCGAAATGAAATCGCAACCCCCAACCCCTGATTGTCCAATACTCCAGACGTGCACCAACCAGAGCTTTTATCTGCTCATTCATGTTTTATTATTTAATCGTTACATTACTGACAAGATCCATATGACTCACAAACAAGACCACAAACACAATACCAATTATTGGAACCAACAAACCTCGTCCTATATTTAAAAGACTTGAAATACTTTCCCTCGTATTACTCATAACAGCACAACAATTAAGTCCTTAGGTAAATAGACAAGTTGCAGACCGATAGCTAAATAAAAAATCCTTGACCTCATGGAGTAACAGGGTGTCATACACTTAACGTCCACTATCACAATATCAACCATAGTATCATAATTAAATAAATTACTTCTCCACCTCGATGAAGCATACTCGTGCTACTGGACTTACATTTATTCACCACGCTATTTACAGATCAAGCCAATTCTCCCTTTGATTGTTTAATTAATAATAAGCCATCCTTACATGTCGATGACACTAGCTCAGTTTTACTTGACCCACTAAATCCATCAATACATTATGCAAGTGTTATTGACAAGCACACATACACCAAAATAAGAAGCTCGGCGACCAATAATTTCTCAATTCTAAC
Source organism: Bassia scoparia (assembly GCA_008642245.1). Taxonomy (NCBI): domain Eukaryota; kingdom Viridiplantae; phylum Streptophyta; class Magnoliopsida; order Caryophyllales; family Amaranthaceae; genus Bassia; species Bassia scoparia. The sequence continues at coordinate 60,568 of SNQN01003330.1, read as the reverse complement.
TTCCGCACATACTAATTCAGTACAATATGTTTGTCTCCAGGACCTTCCCATCTATTCAGACTACAAACTGAAAATTTCAGTTTCCTTTTCGCTACTCGCGAGTACAAAATATCAAAAACCACTTCATTATCCGTGCGCTTACAACAGGAGAGTTATATAATACCAAACGGATTTGCAAGGCAAGTATAGTCACCAATAAAGAATTCGCTGTGAACGCAACATCCAAACAACTTCAATGACGTTTTCCTACTGCATACTTCTATATTTAACAACAATTCCGGCTCAAACAACTTTAAGTTCAATGCATTTCTGCAAAAGTAAGTTATAACGTAACCTTTCTGAACATTAAAAACTTGTTGTTAGCTGGCACTAGCAGCTGTGAAAACACTTTGTTTTAAGAAATTTCACTTAATACTAATTAAATCATATTACGATTTTTCACAATCATCTTAGAAATCGACAACTTTCTTTAACGAGTTAGTCTTCTCCTAATCACCTTTATAATTCAGAACAATAGAGACATTTTAAGAAATTTACATTAATACTAACCAAAATCAATTTGATCTAGATGGAAATTATTATCAATATATATGCCTCTCAACACACTATTTGTATCATTACAATAATTACATGTTACAATAAATTGAGCAAAATTACTAAATGTGTTGCACTCATGCGTGTTAATGATTGGCTCTTTACAAAGCAGTATACTAATCAATAGACACTGGAAACTCAATCCTTAGTCTATTTAAGTTTGTATATTGTTTGAGTGTTGCACTCATCCTACTACTCATTAAACACAGAATTTCAGTAGGACACCAATAGAGAGTAGAAATTGTAATTTTATTTACATTCAATGTTTATTTATAGTTTTGCCATAATTAGAGTGCTTCTCTCTAGGAAATCACATCTATTCATATAAGAATCACTATTGAATTTATATCAAGTTTCTCCTCAAAGAAATCTTCTTATGACATCAATATTAAACAAATCCTTGAGATAATATACTTGAAAAATTTGTCTTCTCCTTAATATAAACCTTAAAAAACTCGCCACTAAAACTATGACGCTCATAGACCAAGTGGATTAAGTTATACAAAAGTTTATCCTAATATTTCACCTTACGGTTTTGTTAAGTAGAATCTCCACCCAATATATCTCTTCCACTTGTTAATCACATTCCAACAAGACGTTCAAAAGATTAGTAATCTCATCAATGATTCAAAACACTATTGGCCAGTCACATACTTAAAAGAAAACTCTAGGCAGCAATTCTGAGAGCGATCTTTTTTCTAGGATCAACCAAAAGTCTAAAATGAGGTAAATAATATACATTTAATTTGAATAGTTCATAAACAAGCCCTTGTACTTCCATACACCAAATCTTAACAGTATAATTTTAATGTCAATATATCTACAAATAAAAATTTCGAGTGGAATGTCACTAACAGAATTAATAATCTCATAATATTAAAGTCTCCCAAATGATCTTTGTTATATTGAAAAAGCCCTAAAGTAAATTTTAAAAATTTTGATTTCATAAAACCCATTCATCACAAAACAATAACCCACTTTCTTATTTCTAAAAATCATCCAAAACTATCAAAATATAAAACATCCCCTCACTTACAAAAGCCCTAAATCAAATGCGATAACGTAATCATAATTCTTAAAATAGATCCCTTCTCTTATATGAGTTAGGATCTTATCTTAAAAAGATTCGACACACTTTAGTAACAACTCGATACACATATTAATACATAGCGTCATCTAGGGATGAATCCAATATACTGTCCAAAAAACAATGGGTACAAGCAATTGGATTGTAAAACTTTATCAATCAAAATCAATTAAACCATAAAAGAAGAAACTCAATCTAACAGAGACTCAGAAAAGCTATGTTAAACGACGTGAATAGTAGGTGGAAGCTCAAGGAGACACTCGTAGTCTATTGATACCTCATCAGAGTGAGGGTGAGATTGGCGTCAGTGTTGGTTGAAAGGCGAGCCTTGAAACTCCTCGAATTAAAAGTCATTGTAAAATTATAATTTGTAAACCAGGGCTACAATGGAGCGTCGCAAAGACATTGTACAAGAATTTATCATTGTTGCCGATATGAACAAACATGAATAGTGGGCACTCCTAAAAACGTGAAGTCGAGCGAAACGACACACGTGTTTCATAACTTGTTGTTTCTGATCTTTTTTTATTCTTTTTTGATGAGCAAACCAAATTTATATGTTTCCTTATAAGATGGATGTCTCAACTACCCGCTTAACAAATAAAGCCGCAATATCACTGCAGTGATGCTCAATTGCTTCACTCTTGCTATGCAGTACTTAAACTCCATTTCCAGTCATAGTGCTCCTTCTCGCTGTTCTAATTCAAACTCTCACGCGACTATCACCTTATCTGATAAGACTCGTATCCACAACTCTGTCGAGCTGTACAAGTGTGCTAATGACCAAGCGGGCTTTACTACTCAAGTTTGAGTCGTGTCTCTCTCATCATACCTATAATATTTGATAGTTGTTGTAGGTCTCTTGCGCGATTCGGTCTTGAACAACGTTGAATCAGAAATAGACAATTCTGCCGATGAATTTTGAGACGTACATTAAACAACTGCAAATCTGCTTTTTTTTAAAAGGCAAAAAGAAAAAGCAATGATCAAGGGCCATCGCTAATCAAAGTTGGTCAATGTCGTGCTTCCACGACTCTGAATTCTTACTACTTTAATTTATTCTTATATCTAAGTAACGTGTTTAATGTTTTTTATGGTGATACTTTGCGTTCTGGGCTCTGTTTTGTACTTCATATCGACTAGCAAAGCAGCAATTGAATTTTCTAGAGTGTTTTTACGGATTGTGTATGGCCGTAAGTGAGTTAAAGAGTAAAAATAACGGTGTTGTTTCCCGAGTGCAAGGACTAGCATCGCAATTATATAAGGATAAGTAGTAAGTGCACGATAAAGATGTTTGATTGACTCATAAGATTTTCGATTTCTGTTAGATGTAACTGAAGTTTTATTAATTAACTTCCGAATTTTCCAGAATGTATAGTAGATATATAGAATTTACAGGTATGTTATAAGATTAAAATGCTTCGTACACCATTCATTGTAGAACTCAGCGAAGTTGTTGTGACTTTCCCTCTCTTTTCTCGTCGTATGACGCCAATCCATCTCTTTTGTACTCGGACTCCCCCGTTCGGCTCTCTCGTTGTCTTTACTAGGGTTTTTCTGTTTGTGTTTTCCTTTTGCAAAACACAATTGGCTAATAACATGATGGTATACAGGATGGTCGTGCAATACGATGTCCCATCGTGCATACAAGAGGATTGTGAAAAACAACCCTTTTCATAGAACACACACAGTAAAATATTCATAGTTGATTACACTCAAATTTATTAACATGTTCCTGATAAGTGCTTTAATATGTTCATAATATCCTCTTTTCTTTGTTTTCATTTTGCTTAAAAACTAGATTCCGATTTATTGTGATTATTAAAGAATAAGAAAGTATAAAAATCCAAACAGACACAACCCAACGGACGTATAGTTATGAAATACGAGTTCTTAAGCACTGCACAAAATAGATGTTAAGAACAAGTGTTGAGCTATTAAGCAAGAGTCAAAACGAAGATCGACATCTCTGGAAAACACCTGTTTGGCGATAGAGCACAAATATAATTGTTTAGACGTACAAGTGTGGTAGAATAAAGAAGAACATATCCGCAATTATTATTATAAATATCCGAAATTTAACGTGGAGGGGCGATCTCATAGCACACACAGTTTCTACCCGCCCTTCATAATAAAGAATCAAAGTACTCACGAGCGATGACCCCACGTAAAAACTTCACTACTGTCCCAAAACCACAATCTCTCTGAGAATTTCAAATAAGAAGAGCAAATGCATAGTTAGATTATCAAGTATGTGAGCTAGCTTTCATTGTGAACTTAAAGGCATTTAAGCCAGAAGTTACCTAACTGTTGGTGAGATCACTTGCAATTGATTCTCCAGTTCCTCGATCTATGCTTTGTATCCATTACCCAAACATCTTAAATCACATCATACCTTACTTCCTGTAATTTTGCTTCATTACGTTTAATTCGTTGTACGGTTTCTTAAACCAAAATTCTCTGCATCCCTACTTAGGCTATAAGCTCGACTGGTCCAGAATTGTGTCTATAGTAACATCTTGAACAAAAACAGGCACGACTAAGAACTAGGTTGAGCGCAAAGCATAAAATTTCTGATAACAAGTAGGGGAACAAATTTAAAATAAAGCGTGATGTAACAAATTGATTCAACAAAGGCGGTCAAAACAGCATATTCTGCGCAAATCTTGACTCGCTTCTATTTGTCAGGCCATGTCACCATCTCGCACCATTCTGACAAAGAAATCATAAGGAGACAAATTGGTTAAAGGCAGTACCCCAGTTGCAACACTCAACTTATCCTCCAACGCAAGAAGCTTTACCACAGAACAAAAAACACAATACCATCTTGATGTATCCACGTGTGCACTTATGGCAAATTAACAAGCATCAAATACGGATCATCCCTATAGTTTAAAAAGCAACATGTTCTGGCACAAAGGAAGCGACAACATCGGAGTAAGACAATTGCGCAAGAGAATGATAGAAGCCCCCAAAGACATATTCGTTACTTGAGACATCAAATCTATCCTATGTGGGCAAAGACTCTAGATCCTGATTGATGGTCCAACGTAGTGTTTCATCTCTGCTTGAGAACAAGCAGCATGTTTCTACAAGGATTCAGCCTAACGCTAGATATGATTCCTCGTAATTTCTTGGAATCAGTTGATTGCAGGCGCTGCGAATTACTGCTCATCGCTTCGATGCACGTCAATGATCTCCTACGAATATCCACCGAGCTGACCTGATCATACAGTCAAACTATCGAGAAACCACACATGCTTTGTTGGCATGAAGAGTACATGTGCACCCGAAAACTGAAGCATAATTACAACGATTAATTTCTCTCGTGTATTCACATAATGCATCCAATATCATTGAGAAAAAAATTTGTGGTGCAAAAACTTTACTTCTACTGAACAGGTGTGTACAGCACTGCTGCGTCAAGAGATATTCGGCCTGACTTGGAATTTTAATGCCGCACCAACCAGAGGAGAGTTATTCTGGTCTGATAAAAATGACTTTCTAATCCAGTTGCACTAAACATGCATCTGAGTACTTCAATCAAGATTACAAGTACTTCCTTTTTAAGGAACGGAGTCATCTCTCCCTCTTTAGAAAGTTAGTTCTGTTCTAGCAAGAACCCTCAATCTAGACATTGAGCAAAACCATCTCTGGCAACACATCGAGGAAGGTGCAACACAGCTAAAAAATCATCTCTAAGTGCCTATTAGATGTGAAACGAGTCATTAGGTAACTGCAATCTAATCTCCTGATGTGTAATATAGATACTCACCCTGGTATAGTGACCTCAGTTTAATTCCCTAATATATCAAGTACCAGCAGATGAATTACTACAGAGCGATTACTTAACTCAAGGATAACGAGTCTTTTCTTTCCACGAAATTTAAAAAAATTGGTTTTTGTTCTCCAATGTGACGGATTTAGCCTATTAGATCCCCTAATATCGCAGTTACACTTGAGCATAATTTGTTAACTCCTATGGTATTCATTCTCCTTTAATCCCTGTCAGTTGTTGCTCATTACTATGGGGTCGTTGTGACTTACACAGGCCCCATGAAAACTTGTAACCACTTATGTGAACTCGACGTCTTCCGCAACTCTAGTAGTAGTCTTTCACACCCATACTAACTGTTAATACTTCGATCTCTTCGACCAAGAAAAACATTTATGAAACTCCATTTAACTTCGGTTTATTCGATCTTCCTTACTCCTCCTGAGCACGCTTCAGAGTCTCCCTTCACACAACAAAAATATACTGGGGTATCCTGAACTCATAAGGGCTAACTAGTTATGGTAAAAACTAAGTCCCCAACATTCCATTTGTTCCAGATCCTAATCTGGTCAAACAATGCACTCATTCTTTCTAATAGAATCCCTTGTAACGATAGCGTCCCCCAATGTTCAACGGACGACTCTTCACCTAGCCATGTTTATGCCTAATTGTGAATCTCCAATAACATCCAAGGGTCCCATCTCAGCTCAAAACTCGACATACATTGAAATGGTGAAAAAATAACTGTCCAAATGTGGCTCTGCATCGATGTTATTAGATCGGCATCAGCTCATCTTCTGTGGGATATGATCACAAGGTTAGAGTATAGTCGTCGCCCCCACTTTCCAGGCAGATAAATTGTCTTCGCTGTTTGCCGAAATATTAAATAGCAGTATACAGATAATCTCACTCGAGAGCAATTTAAACAGATAATTTAGATCAGCGGGCTCGAACAGAAAAGGTTAGTTGTCCGTTTTATTGTTTTGTAGAAACAAATCAAGGAGTGGAATAAACCAAATGAGAACTAAATTCTCAAGATAAATTCAATACATACGGAAAATCAACAAAAGATCCAAATTCTCATAATAACATCAGGCCATTTCTCTTTTAACAGATTGATCGGTTTCAAAGGATGGATAGTTTACTAATGAATCAGTCTTACTCCAGGTTTTGATTCCATTTTTAACAATTCCTAGATCTAATCACAGTACAGTTATTATATGAGCATATCATTTTGATGTAGAGATAAAAATTTCTTCCATAATTCAAGAATTATGACTACTCTTGATTAGATAATAGGTCAATACACATGGTGTGTAAATAATATTCAACACTTTAACAAATGTGTAAAGATTTAATTCATAGAATTTTTTTAACACATCCATGTTTTTTAAAATCATTAAGATCTGAAAAAAATACTCATTATAAATTTAAAGAAGATATCTTGAAAATAGAAATAGCATATAATGTCAAGAAGAAAATGCTGATAATATGTAATTTTGAAGTTATAAAGGTAATGAGGGAATAATCTAGGTGAGTGTGTGCCGAAAGTAGCTAAAGATAATTGTAAGAGATCTAGTACTGCCATGTAAGGATAGATGTACATAAGAAAGTAAGAATCATTATCTCAGTGGAATTAGTCTATAGAAATTATAACATTGACATTTCATTAGAGAGTCTGTTAGTATCTCGGGCATAATTATACTGGCATGCTGACATGTAAAAATATAAAAAATAGAATCAAAAACGGATGACTGTCTTCTGAGATTTCCTCTGTTTAAGAATAATTTGTGCTAAAACGTTAACTTTAACACTGGCATTGTTGTGACTCCTGAGACACATGTTCCCAATGAAAATAGCTAAATTTCTCATTGGTTAATACGGAATGTATAAAGGTGAACTGATGCATAAAGTGGATATGCATTGTTCCCCTAAAAAAGAAGAAGAAAGGTGTCATAATTTAGCGTAATACAAGAGACTCTCAATATTTTTGTGTTTAGTCACCAATTCTTCTCGCGATTATAGTGCAAGTGAAAGGGCGGCTTACGTTTATTTTTGTTCAGCCTCTTCAGAACAGAATTATTTTGTGAAATAAGTGTATTTGGATTACCAAGATATGTAGCACCATTTCATACCCAAACAAATTTGCCCCTTATACTGAGAAGTTTCCTCCTCTGAAACGTCGATATACATAGTGTGACAGCGCATCATTCAATACCTGTTTACACAAACACAACATGACTTCAGTTGTAAGTGAAACTTAAAGAAAATTAATGGCCTACGTTTACTACTTAGTAGGGACCAATCTTTACCTCTGTACACCTTCATCTACACAAAACCGCCTTCGAAAACACACCCGTAAATTCGTATAATGGAATCTTAACTGTGCTCTATTTTTCCAGATGAAAAATGTACCAACAGAAAGACAATTGTATAAATTGAAATACATTATGTACGAAAGTCCAAAGGCCATAGTAATCCACAACAACTAGCACACTAAATCGCGGTGAAATGAAAACCGATCCCACAAAACTGGAGTAGTCACGACATCGACATCTCTCACTGTATTAAACTACCAAATCTCACCGAAATTGTCGAAGAAAGGAAGGAAATCTTGAGATATTTGCGTGTTTATACCTATAGGTTTAAAAACAATAATGTTGTTAAATATTTGCAAACTAGTCATAAAAAAACAGAGAGTGTGTCAAGGCAGAAGTCTAACATTATATGTCCTGAAAAACTTTTTTCTCTATCTGCGCTTTTAAACTGATACCACTGTTTGTAAACCCTGAATATATTTTACTGATGTACGACGGTCAATTCTACGCCCATGATATATGTTAAACTAATCCAACACTCAACCTACCTAACTATTACCCTGGGGAAAATTGAAGAAATAAATTAATCCATGGACAACTATCAAGGTCAAGTATTTATACCCTATGTTCAGAGATTTAACCATCATATGCATCACGCCCTCTCCTAGCGCACCGATTGTGTCAATCAAACGTTAGGCATAAAACAAGCCTTTGTGCAGCGGAATTTCAAGTTAGCGATAAAAATAGTTCCCAAACCATAGATATTAACCCCAACATGCGGAAAAACTCGGTTTAAACAAGTTTGGCGACTCCAAAACAAACATCTCACATTTACTGCGGCCTGGGATGCTGGAACCTGTGATTTTTGCAAAACCATATGAGGATAAAACCGATTCTGTCATTACTTCTTATTTATAAAAACACCAATCCCAAGTGAGACATCAAAAACTCTAGCTCAAGAAACACGTCTCTATCCTTGAGAGGTATGCACTCATACAAAGAAACAGTGTAATAGTTGATCTTTCATATAATACATGATTGCGGTGCGTCTCCACATGCCGAAACCACACATTTCCGTCTACGATTCTGCTGTATGCTTACTCTAATTCTGCAAATGCCTGATGTAAAAATTCTGCTCTCCCATTGACTTTGATTTACTACATATTTACCATAGCACGTACTATGAAAAATAACAAGTCATGATTTTTCGATCTACAAGTGATATCCTACGCATAGCGTGAAGAAGAAGTGATGTTCTCCGTCATCAAGACAAAATCACTTATCCACAGGAAAGATCTACAACACTCTAGCAAGAGCTGTTATGGAATAACTTTTCTATACTATAGTATGACCTCCGACCATTATGTACAACGATTATCTCAGAATCTTCTACAAATGAGTGTGGAAATTGAATGCAAGGACACACCCAATAAACTGACACAAAAATACACGAGCGGTGCGCACCGTACTAAGCCTGATGATAACGACACAACTTAGCTCTTTCTCCCCTAGGACACAGGACGACATGAGAGTTCATTTACTCAGATTAGTTGAATCCGCAACAAACCTACACATAGGATCTTATTAGATTCACTACACATACAGAGAGTTTACAACTCTCGATTACTAACACAAACTGTTCGTGATTTGTTGTAGCGATAGAGCAACCACCCTCTTTTACTCCTCATATCCATCTTTGCACACTTATCCCAATCAGTGAATTCCCGAAATACATCGCTTGTTTTCTTAATCAACTCATATCACTAAATCATATCTTATGTTGGAGCTAGTACCCCAGTGCTCGCCTAAATCCTAATACCCATTAAGAATCCTATCTTCGCGACTACAACATTCGATCATACGCTTTCTCTTGGATACATCTTCATCCGGACTTCTTTACCTGCAATAAATTATTAACTTCGAAGTATCTCACTTTTCCACTTAGACATGACTCGTTTCATACTTCTCACTTGATTATAAAATCTTAGACATTTTTTTTCCTCTGAACATATTCTTATAAGATTAAACACTGGATCTTTTTGTCTAAAATTAGCATATTACTTCGTAACCAATAGAGGTTTCACATATATTCTCCCAACCAGGATACTAATCTGATTCCTGATGAAGCGTACCCAATCAAGAGTTCAAATCCCAGTAATACTCTTATCTCACTAGTGTGCCTACAGATATTATACTACAATTCCAACCAGCCGTTTTAAAATTTCTGAATTGTCACTACCTCCTTAGACTACGGAACTAGGCACAAGCTAGAAACTCATGTGGATGACTAGAAACATTAGAAAGCCTATTTCTCATATCGGCCCATGTCCCTCTAAACGGACGCCAACTCCCTGCATTTGCAGTCCGCAGGGCTCAGATGGGAAGAGATCTCTGCAGCTTAGAACACACTAAGTACAAGCTATACACAAAGCATATCTCTAAGAACTGACTCCAAACTTACCGTAATAGTAAGAAAAGTCTAAGCCTGAAGAGAGTGAACACAGGTGATAATCTGTGTATCAAATACTGGCAGTAGCACCTGCTTGATACGTGAACTCTATGCCAAGCAACATAGAAAATCGAACCTCAAGCGCGCGCGGATCTGCAGCGTATTGTCAACAACTGCCCTAAGATTCGATAGCCTACCAAGTACCACAGTAAAGTATTATATTAAACTGTTCCTCCCTTGTCTAACATACTTGCTACTCAGACTATAAATTCTATCATTTAATCGTTAATTACTGACAATTCCAATAGATATGAACACTATCGACTCTTCCTCAAAGACAAAGCTTTTCCCAACCCTAATATCAACCAAGATCCATACTACCGAGATTATTTAGAAAAAAAGCCTCATGTAAAATAACGCTTCTAGGTTACCAATTCTCACAAAGACTACAACTAGACTACTCTTCTGCCTTTTTAACGTGCAATTCGACAGTCAATACATAAAAGTACGATTTCCACTGATCTAAGATACCTTTCCTAACAGAACTTGAGAATTACCAAGCAAGAGCAGCAAAATTAATATCGGACAAGGACCAAAACAAAGGCCCTAGAAAAAAGTAATAACATCTCATTCATTCGATCGTCGATGAGAGTCAAAAGCTCTCCTACAAGAATGACTTCAACGTCATGTACCCCAAAATACTCACACTCCCTTACGGTATGTTGTACTGCGCAACACACTCACACACTCAATATGAGAAGCAGCCCAACGTCTTTAGTACATTTTGACTCTAAAAGCGCAAGCCTTGATATCTTTCCCATTCCTTGTATTATACCAGAACCTCGTCCACCACTTCTCCACACGGGACAGTGTGGACAACCGTCCCATTGAACTGTATGTACTCCCTAGAGATTCACTAAAACACTTTGTATCAATCCTTCTATACATCAGTCATTTCTCCAACATCAACTCTGAGACCGAGATACAGGTCAATAATATATATAAAAAGACAAATTGACCTTACATTGTCTCCAATCTCCTGACACTATTAATACATCTCACAACTCCTTATTAGCACTGAATCTTTAATTACACATGTTCCTTCCAAGATCTTGATTCTCTCTCCATATCTCTCCAAACACAATATCTCTTACATTACCCACATGTTCAAGAAGATGCTTTCAATAGTCAACGATACAGCACTTGCTGACCAAATCATATCACCACCAATCACATAGCCAACCGGCTGCTAGTGGCACGTTTTCCTAGTTTCTCTCACATTCATCTATCTGTCATTACTAACAAGAATCCGAAATCGGCCTCCCTAACAAGCTAATTAAGTTCACACATGAGGGACTGCATACACTTCTCGTCTAAGAGTAGATTTATCTGTACTCTGCTGACATTACATACATGCTCTGAGCGACAAAGTACCATGTTCACACAGACGTGTGAGCGCATACTCGACTCTACTACCGATCTCGTTCTTTCGTTGCCCTCCCATAGTAAAAAACTCTGAAAACACATACGACAACTCACGATACCTTCACTTTAAATTGTACTTGTTTAAAGCCTCTTGACGTCTTGTGACAGGCCGAGATTTTCTTGTTTCTTATCGATCCCCTTCCCTGCTCTAGAGTGTCACTAAGGAGCGTGTTTAAGTACGTTTAATCTGCCGTGCAAGAGTTACTACAAGAACAGTTTTTATTCTTCATTAAAACCCCCGAGAGCAATGTGAGATCGCGCTTTGGTTCATAAATAATAGATTCATTTTATACCTAAAGCTCTTTGTGTATAAAAAGATGCATACTAATAATCCTTAAGTTCTATACATCAAATAAGAGATATTTTCACCAGCTAATTCGCAGATTGTCATATTATTCACTACTACTGAGAAAAGTTCTTTTTCTCTCGATCATCAAGTATAAAGACCCTTTTATCGAAATAACTCGATGGTCCTAACTCCATTTTACCTGACAGCGATACCAGAGAGGGCACTACATCATTGTGCTACTTCTATGCCAGCGTAATATGTGTAAAAAAATCGGACCCTTTGTGTTTTGATAAACTAGAAGAGAGCACCTCTTGACATCCATATCTTAATAAGTCTTTGAACCCAGCTAAGTAGCGTCGAGGAATAAGATTATTGTACTTCCGCAAACATATGCCTTGTAATGACAGTTTTATTTAAAACTTGGAAGGACTACAAAAGTTCTTAAGATAAGTCATGATATACTTTCCTTCTTTCGAGACCTAGTTTCTAATGACGGATAAGGACAAAGCGCTAGTAGTGTTCCTGATCACTCCACCGACAGTTTAGTTTATAGACGTCATCAAAATCTCGAAAACGCATAATTGTCATCTAATGTGAAAATCTGAAGGAAACAGAATTTATTTAAAGCCCCTCAGAACTAATGTATACTATAAACTTGGATTGGAAGATTTTTCTCACAAAAACCCATTCAATCACAAACACAAGTCTCAAACCAAGTTTAAAATCTGAGACTTCCATCCATCTCTTTGACTATCTAAATCTGACTGCCCAAATTGTCTAAAAAAGGACCCACACAATAAACCTTCAAATTCGATCCGATACTCAATACTCTTGACAAATCTTGTTTCTCGTTTTTGACTTCAATATGGATACACACAACGGTACCTAATACACACTCAACAATAACATTAAAATAAAAAACTCATAAGAAATCATACTCAAAAACAAAATCTCTGGTAACAAGCAAATGATCTTCGAGTAAAAACAAACAGAATCATCAAAAATCAAATACAAAAAACCAAATAAAAGAAAGGAACAAAAAAAGGAGAAGAAGAGGAGAACGAAAGAACCGACGTGCTCAAGTGGTCGGTTGGTAGCATGCATCGGAGCTCCCTCTCAGCGGGCCCGTGTCGGATGTGCTTGTGATGGTTCTCTCTTATAAGCCAGCCGTACCTCCTTGAAGGATCCATAACGGCCGTTTACAACATGGCGGGGGGGTGTGGTGAACAGGGACGCCGGGGGACAGCAGGTGGCGCTGCTAAACGAGTAGCAATGCCACTACCATCGCGCTGCATATCACCACAAACACGCCAAGCTTTCGTCAGTCATGCCCTTGCAAAATAAACAAAGTGTTTTTAAGAAACGTACCAAATCATTATCTTACAACAGTTAAATTACTCCTTCTATCAGTTTAATAACTGCAAAACAAATTGTTTTAAATGCTTATCAAGGAGAAACTTTAATAGGTTATGTGTGATTAAACGACCCAAATTAATAAAAATTTTAAGAGTTAAACTTAGTAGAATACTCCATTTCACTAACAGAATCAACACCATCGAATAATAACAAACAAGATCAGGAAAAAAAAAAACGGTGAAAAATCTAGAGAAACACACTTTATCTGTGATTCACACAAGCCAATATCAATCTGATGCCTTTGGCATTCATGTGATGAGGTGCTGAGAGACGAAGCAAGCAAGCGCAACAAGCAGGGCACCCGAAATGGCATCCTGTAAGAAAGAGCTGGGTGCATGCTGTTCTACGCCATAACCACCAGACCACTTTCCGATGAACACAAAGCCACACAAACACCCCACCAGCTGAATTAACACCAACATTTTTCAACTTATGGATGGCCAAAACAATCCATTTGGGGCACATAGCATGAGGAGCGAAAACGACGAAGATGAGCACAGGCACCATGCATCTCAGTCATGCAGAGAGAGCGAAGCAGCGACAAGAGCAAGCAGTATCGACTTTAGTCACCCAACGGCAACTGCACACCTAAAACGACGGTCACGGCGATCCGTTGAGCGCAGGCAGCAAACTGCAGGCACACCAAGTCCGACAATGAAAGAACGCTACATACCGGGCTCCAGCCCGAACTTCACGCACTCGCCTAAAAAAACCCACATCCTAGAATCACTAGAGGCACCCAAATATTATACCCTGCTTCTTAATCAGGTTGCCCTTCCAGGAGTTCCTATAGCCACAGAACTGCAGGCGTACCAACACGAAGCCTAAAACATAATGGTAAGAGGTGGCAGCGGCAACAGACATAAAAGGACTCCTACAATGATGAGAGAACCGATTATCCGCTCTGGCTAATTTAAACCGAAACTTTATTTCAACAGAGACCACTTGTAAATACATCCTGAATAACTGAAGACAAAAGAGCGCCAAAAAAGACCGCCGTGGTGGCTTCCTCTCTCCTCTGTACCTCGTTCTGCCTCGTCAGCTTAAGTGAGTTTCTATACAATCAGGAACAACTCATAACCACGCTTCTGGCCTTCCCTTTTCTCCTTAATTGGTTCATGATGACCTTTGTGCTTCTTAATGTTAAAAAAATCATGTGACTATATTTTACCTGTTTGGTTTTCACACGTACGCTTGCTTGTCATTTTAGATGCTTAAGTGATTTTTTTAAACGAATTTTTAAACGTTTGTTTCCAACTTTTCGGCCATTGACAACGTAACGACAAAGGTGAACGGGCTTTGCTTCCATGAGGTGGTGATGGTTGGCTAGGGATGAGCAGAAACAATGGGCACCCAATCCGCAACCGGTTGGATCGATATCGATTTCGATTCAAAAAAGAGGAATCGATTGTGATTTGTTCCGGGTATAAACATTTTGGAACCGATGCCCAGTGTACACCCGACAACATCGATTCCAGAACCGGGTACCCGGTAACTACTGTGAATTTTGGGTTTAATAAATCACTTGTTTTAACCTAGGCCCAATTGCCCAAAAGCCCAAACCATGTAAACTTAACGATTCTGTTAAAAATTCCGTTAAATGTGGGGCTATTTTCGTCATTTTGCTTTCTTTCTTCTTCTTCCCTAGGCCTATTGTAGTCCTCTGCCATGGCTGCTCCTTCCTTGCTCACCCACTCTCACGTCAGTAGTACCACCACCACCACGTCTCACCAACAACAAAGCTGCCACCCTCTACTACCATCGCCCCACCGTAATCACACCACCCACCTCCCACCACCGCAATAAACAACCAGAAACACTAGAAATCAATAGAGTATATGTTACCAAAAAAGGGATTCAAACCCAAAAATCAAAGAAAATTAGATTTTTCAACTTACAGTTTTGTTTCAATCAAAATTTAAGGGTTGCAGCAAAATTATCCTCCTCTAATCCTCCAAAACAACCATGTAGCTTCTCAAGAACCCTCTTTTTCGCCTCATTTTAGGCTCAACAGCTTTACCATTCCCACCACTCGACCTCTCTCTAGCCGACATCGCCTTCGAATCACGTCAATGTCTGTCACCTCAAATCAACACTGCCCTTCCATTCTTAGAGCTAGCAATTTGCTAAAAGATTGCATAATCCCAATTGGGGTTTGAATGAATAATGAATTAATGAATGAAGGTGGCTGAATTTCCCCTTCGTAATTGGGAAATTGCCAAACAAAATTTGTAATTGGGAAATTAAATGAATACTGAATTGTTTCAAATATGAAATAATGAATAAAGATGGCTGAATTTCCCCTTTGTTTCAAATATGAATGAATGAATAATGAATAAAGATGGTTGAATTAATGAATTGGAGAAGAAGAAGAAGGAGGTCAATAGAGTGGAGGGAGTGAGGTACTGAGGTGAATCGAGAGAGAGACAAAGTGACGAATTGAATTTGTGATTGATAATTGACTAGAATTTGTGATTGATAAGTGATGAATAACAAGAACCATGAAACCATAGCAATAACCATGAAAGGCAGTAAGCACGAGGAAGAAGAAAGAAAGGAGAAGAAGAAAGAAAGCAAAATGACGAAAATAGCCCCACATTTAACAGAATTTTTAACAAAATCGTTATGAGGTGGGAGTTTTGAAATTTGGTGAGACTTTAAGGTGTCAGTTTTTAATTTTCTAGACTTAAAGTAGGAGTTTCAAAATGAGGCAGATTTTAAGGTGGGAAAGATTAATTTTTTCTTATTTTGAGGTGTCAAAGTTCTAGGGTGTACAATGTTCCATTCTTATTACCATAGTTTGGAATAGGAAATTGAGGATGATGGAAACGGAGTGTTGGATGAAGTTAGGTACTTTCACATAGAATTAGTATTAATCAACAGTGGATAAATTGTCATGAAACATGTGGTATACTTGGAAGGATTCAATAGAATAAGCAAAGACATTAATTTCTAAGTTTTACAAGAATTCTATTAATTTGGGTAATTCAAAGTGTATTAATCAGATATCAGCCATCATTACTTTACTAATGGCTTCATGTATATATGTATTAATTGTTTGTATGTATTATTTTATTTATTTATTTTTTAAAAAAGGCTAACCAGGTAATCGGTTCCCAGCTGTCCGGTTTTGGTTTCAAAAATAATTGGAACCGGTTTGACCGGGTCGATCTTGCTAATCCCATGGTTGGATAGTCGCTTTTATCAACTCTTAAAACCAACTTCAAGGTGAATAGTGCTTGTGGTGGTGTGCGTGGTGGTGCGATTACTCAGTGATGACAATGTAATGAGGTGGTGGATAAATTAAAAAGTGAATCATAATTGAAGGTGGCATGAATTGTGGTGGTGACATGGTGTGTGGTGTGATGGCCTAATAAACTGATGTAGTACAAGGTGGTGCTAATGAGGGAATTCCTATTTTATTTCAAAAATAAATATAAAATAATTAATGCGTATCAATGTTATTTTTATGATAGATTCAAAAATCTAAAAAATGCACTAGAAATTCTCATAAGAGAGCAGTGAGATTGTAAGAGATTGCAGAGAGAATTGGAATAAGGGTGATGGAGTAAAAATAAAATGAGAGGTGTGAAATGTTGATGAGTAATCACTTAGGGTGGATAATTATTACTACCAAGTACTAATATGTTGTAAAAATTGGGTACATTATTCTTTTTTCTACGTAACGCCACTTAGTGCATGAAACTTTTACTATACAGTTAGGGCATTATAATAAGGGGTTTGTAGGTGATGTGTAAGGTTTGAATGATAAACCCTTATTGTTGGGAAAATTTAGGGGTGAAACTAAATCAGTTTAAAACCAAATACCAACAAACGAACCGTATTAAAAATATGGTCGGTACTTTTTTAATTGATGCAGTTTGGAGTCAAATTTTCAGAAAATTTGCCTTTTGATTGATTTGGAGACGGTGTGAGATAGGAAAATCGAAATCCAAACCGCAATACCGAATTATTAAAATGATTGTTTTAATTTAGGTCAATGGCCCATTTGCCTAATAAACTCACTGAAGCTTAACTTTGTTGTTAAGTTGTTATTCTACTTGGAACTTTGTTTGGACTTATTTGAATTTGTAATTTGTTAGTTTTTAAGGAATTTTAGGAATTTATTTAAACGTAATTTTTTATAGTAGCTAATCGATATTAAAACTCCAAACCAAACCAAACCGTATTAAAAATTCGGTTTGGTTTGGATCGACGGATTAAAAACTGAATTTTTTCAGTTTGGTTTGGTTTTGAGTGGAATACAATTTGATTTGGATTTGGAGTGAAATTTAAAAACGAAATACAATGGTTCGGATTGGAGTTGGTCATTATCCAAATCGAAAACCGAACTTTTACCCCTAGGAAAGTTGGTGGGGTTTGAATGTTGAGGGGGTTTGAAATGTGAGAGGAGTTTATATGGGTGAGGTGGATTTTGATGGGGTATTAGGTGTAAATAAAAAGAGAAATAAATGAAATTGGTAAAAGTTGTTGTTTACTTTTATTTTTTTTTCTTTTATAAAATATGGATATATAATGGTCCACCAACAAACCCTAAAAGTTAACTGTTGTTGGTAAGAGGTTTGTTGGAGAGGTTTGTCTAAAGTTGATGTGGCAAGAGTTCAATCCTCTTAGAGGTTTGAAGTTTGAACTATTGGGTATGTTTGGAAAACTAGCGGTAGAGGTATGTTAGTGGTAGAGGTAGATGTCAGCTGTAACGGATAGATATAGTTGTCGACTAGTAGCGGTTGAAGTTGATTATAATTTGTTAGTGTTGGCAAAATAAGTCGCGGTTGAAGTAATGTATTATTAAAAATGTATAATTATAGAGTAATTGTGGCATTTGAGAAGAGCTACTCCGAAAAGCTAACATTATGAAGCTTTGCAAAACTCTACCTCAATCGTTACAAGCTATCACGAAACGTACTCATCCAAATACTGTTATTTAGATTCAATAGAGTTTTGACTTGGTCAAAACTCTAAAAGCTACCCATAAGCTACATCCAAACACACCCATTGTGAATGCCTTACAACTTACAAGTATCAATAATAATTCTTCTACAACCCTTTCCTGACAATTTGTGGCCTAAGCATAATGTAAGAAAAGGACCTTTGTAAGTCATTTTCTTCCCGCAATAAATTTAAAATAACTACTAGTATTAATGTAAAGTATTACTCGTAAAATCTAACTCTCTACTCTATTAAGAAAATTATACATTAGTTGGTCGAAGTTAAATATAAGTTAATTATACAAATTATATGTGTAATTTAGAACTCAAAGCATAACAATGATGGTGTATTGCAGATTTGCAGTGTCCAGATAAATCATATAACAAAAATAAATAAGACAAAAGTGAGTTAAATTAAAGGTAATATACATCATAATGAAATGATGTATATATCCTTAATTCATATCCTAATCTCTCCAAAAAAAATGTACAAGTAGCATTATTGTTATTTCTTAAATATAGGCATATAACATATGATAAAGGTAAACTTCCGTAATTTTTTGGCTATATTCAATTCCAAAACTAATTTTTGACTTCCTTCTTAAAGTCAGACATTAGGAAGGTTAAGCAAAATCGAATTTTTATGTAAATTAAATTTTATTTCATAAAGATTAATGTTGATATTTTGAGAAGGTTCAAGCATAATAAAATCACACTAAAAGAACCAATTGATTGTTGGCAGTAGTGGTTTTTTGAGACTTACACTTGGTAGGGAGAACCTGAGTTCGATCCTGTCAACAACAATGGAGAGGACTGGAACCTAACCACCCAAAATTGATCCTCGAATTCGAATTAGCCCAAAAATGGTGAAACGGGTGGTACACACAAAAAAAAAAACACACTAGACATTTCTCAAGTTTTGATCTTTGCATTTTAAATTACTTAAGGACAAATCTACCGATCATGGAATTATTTTTGTGGCGAGCTAAACGACGTCGCAAATCTCCGTATCCGCCCGTATTTTCGTATTTTTTCCTTTTAACCTCCCATATTTTTCACATTTTACTACTACCTCATAATCTTAATACCACTCCCCTCTCTTCATCCCTTTATCAGAGCCTTCAAACAGTCCTACTCCCTGCAAATTGCCACTGTCGCCCTGCCAACTCCGGCTACGTCGCGTCTGTTACCCCGCGCTATATCCATTGCCGCACGGCAAGTACTTAATCGCCCCTCGAAGGCTTAAATCCATTTCATTCCAATTTGGTTTCGAATCCACCACAAGACACAAGTCCACAACACCGATGGTGGAAAAATTGCACTTCGTGTCCCAAAACTCTTTCAAAGTAAAAGCGAAAAACTTGAATGGATAATGGTATGCACTCGTAGACAAAATCCAACCAAGTCCTCATCTCTGGTTTTTTATGGCTTGTATTAAACCCCAATTTCCATTTTTTTACCTCTTAAATCTCAATTACATCACCATAATTCCCAACTTCACACTTCATTTTCTATTCATTCTCCAGCCTCCGCCGCCACTGCTGTCAACGCCACTACTCCGACCGCCCCTGGCCCCTGCTGCCCAGATCTCCCGGGCCCGCCACCGCTACTATAAGCTCAACCCTTAGTCACCGCCGCACCTTCTTCTCTCCTCTGATCTATTCGATCTGCACCACCAAATTTGGTGGGTTTTTTTTTCGAAATTGGGAGGTCCGACCCTCAAAACCGGACTATCCGTGGAGGGTATGGCCTTGAAAATCGGACCTCCCATGGAGGGTCCGACTTACTAGACCGGATCCTCCATGGGAAGTCCGGTTTTCGAGGCCGGACCCACCACCGGTGGTACGAACCTATAGGCCGGATGCAAGGGGCCAACAGCCAACTACTTCGTTGGTTGCCTTAGCTTTGGAAAGTTTGCTGCTTCACGACATTTTTTTCCTTTTGTTTTTTTTGTAAAATAAATTCTTTTAACAAAACATTAATTTATGTAATTATTATTCTGAAAATGATTTCTGTACTTAGTGGTTGTGCTCGGCGGCGGTGGTGGTGCTCGTTGGCGGTGCTCGGTGATAGCTCGTGGTGGTTGGTGTTAGTCCCTAATGGTGGACTAGGTGTTGGGTGGTGGTGGTGTGTTACAAAGAAGAGAGAGGAGGAGGTGAGGGAGTAAGGTTATACAAGTAATTTTCTAAAGTATTGCAGGCGTCGTTTAACAATTCCCTTCCTTATTTTTCTCTACCTTCGTTAGAGCATCCATAACCATGAATAATAACAATTGTTTGCTTTACTGTGGATGAAGAATATTAATTAAAAATTGCAAAGTACATGTACAGTACAATGAATCAATTGCAAATGGTTCAGCTTGGTGAACAAAGCACATAAATTGTTTGTCTGACATCTACAGTAAAATCTTTGGCTTGCTTTCTTATTTCGTGACACATGACTTTCTTTGGGCCGTTGGATCTCCAACAGTCATTATTATTAAATTTTACAATTTGTAACGTTAATATCAATTAAAATATATCTTAAAAAATTAAAAATTACAACGGTATATTTTTTATTCTCTATAAATAGCATCTCATATTGATATACGTTTTTTAAAAAAATAGCTAATTTTTATCCAATATTTTTTTTTTCCAATTTGTAATGGTACATGATAATTCGTTTTTAGTTCATGGTTAGGTGAGAAAAGTTAGATATATTTGCTTGGTTGATGTGGATGAGAAGAGAAGTTTAAAGAGAATCATGAAATTGTTTTTTTGTCATTGAATAAGGATGCCTCTCACACTTCAAATATTATGGGGCTACTATACAACCTTGGGCAATCTATAAATCTTAGTTTACTAAAAAAACTCTCTTCCAACACATTTATTAATTATTGGCTAAAGATGTAGGAAATCATTTAAATGGAAGTATAATATATGTGTGTTTGGAATGAAATCTATATATTTATATTTTATACTATGTTATAATTATTTATTTTTTTTTTAACAAAAATAAAACTTTGATTTAAAATTATTAAAATCTAAAAACATCAAGACATTAATTAAAAATTTGATTAATTTATATTTATTTAAAATGATCGAGCAGATACAACATAATTATGGTGTGTAGTATATCCGGGAGAAATATAAGCTCCACTACTAACTATCACATTTACCCACTGTACTTTGTCTTAAAATTTGCAAGCATCATTGTCAACCATAGACCGCCAAGGCCAAGTGCTCTAAGCTTCAACTGCAAAACCTAGAAAAACCACACTCTTCATCTGAGCATTTATCGTTGATCAACAACAATGAAGTTACGCAGCATACAAGATGATGCATGATCAACAGGCGTCCAAAACTGCCTTCGGCTTCCTCACACTCAATTCTCGATTAACGCCCTCAATTCGTCGTTCTCTCTTCGACGATATCGACTCCGGACATTCCCGCCATCACACACGGATGGCCTACCTAACCTCGTCGTCTCCGCGCAATGTCTCGAGGTTTAACACGTCCGGACTCAGGAATCCAGTGCTGTTTTCCGACGGCCAAGCGGGCGGCATCAATGTATGGCGTTCCGCTGCTTCGCCGAGCTCGTTTGCACTACAGTAATTTGATTGCATTGTTTGTTTTAAATGATTTTGCTGGATAATGTGGACTTGTTTTAAGCTTAATTTATGGTACGGAGTGGAATTGTATTGGTTTTTGTGGAAAGGTGTGTGTGGTTTGGCCGCGCTCGAGTTGAATAGAAGCCTGCATTTGTTACATTTGGGTGTTTATGATAAATTAGATTAACAATTGGAAAAACTAAGAGGACAAAAGTTTGGTATTCGGAAATATGAAAGTAGTAATCAAAATGAAAATATAACCAATGTATTTTCAATCGATATGTTAGGTTAGGAAGAAACTATGTATCGTATATTTTAGTTTAATAATGAATTGGGAAAATGCTTATTAGTATGTTAATAATTTGATTTTTAGGCATAAAATTTCCCATTAAACAATAATTGAGTCAACTTCTTATTACACCTAATGATAAATTAAGACAGTGTTGGAACATTTTAGGTAAGTATGTTTTGTTTTTGTTAAGTAAGGGTAAAAAGTCTTTCCAAGGAACACACATTGCTCCTAACCCTTGGTGTAGTAATAGAGATTATTTGTAAACAATGAAGCTTATTTATCCTATAACTCATGGAATGGAGGATAGTTCACGACCTTCAGGACGTTGAAAATGTCTCTATTGAACTTCTCGTATTAATGGTGATAAAGAAAAATGCAGCAGTTTGGAGTAAGGGAGGGTTAAGGGGTAACAGGAAGATTTCTTCTTTTTAATATGAAATTTAGGAAGAATAGGAGAAGATAGTGAAGAGATCATTTTCTTGAATCCTTATTGTCAACTCAAGTTTTTGCAATGCTGAAAATTTGAAGCATTTGGATGGAAAACACATTATAGTTCTCTTTCCCTTCGCCTTAAGTCCTTATTGATGGCAAACCAAAGACATATTGTAAAAGAGTATAAACTCAACTCATAGGTGCCTAAAAGATTAGTTACAATGTATAAGGATGTTAGATGTCAAGGAAGTAAGGGGAGGGGGATTGGAATGATCCATTTTTTGTTTGGATGTGTGTAATTGGGGGATATAGGGAGATTGACCTCATTTTGTTTCAATATGAATCTTTCACTTTTGGGTAAGTTTCATGCTCAAGACGCAGGTGACAAATTAATTTTAACTAAATATTTTAACAATGAAAAACCAATATTGCAATATAAATATTTTCTTTTGGTTGATCCATATAAGTTGGAGGAGAGGGAAAGAATAAGGAATGATGGAAAACGTGGAACTTAACCTAATGTTCGAATAGAGCATGAATGGAAGGAAGGAAGGGAAGCGAAGGGGAGGAAGAAATATTTAGGGAAAAAAGTTTGGCTGAAGGGGAAGGGGAAGTTAAGAGGGATCATTTTCCTTCCATTATGAGTTCATTCTCCAAATTCGGAGAGTTCATGGAACCTATTTCCCCCTCTTCCTCCACCTTTTTTATCCAAAGTTCAAACACTGTAATAGGAAGGGAGATAGGAATTTTCTTTCAGTTCAAAAAAAATGTCTTTACTTTTACTAACGATAACAAGGAAATGATGTGAGAAATTGTGATGAATGGTATTAACCTTTTCTTTACGCTTATGTATAAGGTCACTCTTTTCATAGGTAAGAATAAATTAACCCTTGTTAAATTTTAATTAATTTAACAGTTTTTACCCATAGCATGGTATAAGAGTCAATGAGCTTAATTGTGACCTGTGTAAACCATTAAAATAAATTTAGGACAAATAAAATTGTATTATTTTTGCATGTCAGTCTCCACCTTATTTAAACACTTGCAACAAACAGCCCAAATTTAGTATGCATTTCTTCCTATTTCTCTTCTATAAAGAAATGAAAACAAATCAATTATAAGTTCCCTTTTCTACTTTAGGCTTAAAACGAAGCAAGAGTGAAAGACTGAAGCAGCGAAATTTCACTTGAAGAGGTGAGTGGTGGTGGTCATAGTGAGGATATCGATGAGGGATTTTTTTTAAACAAGTGAATTTAGTCTTGTAGAAAGTTAATCATGATTGATGAATGAATAGAGTGAATAGGCGAATGACATGAATGTTCGAAGGAGTTGAATGATGAGTTCTTGCAGGGGGAGAGAGAGAGAGAGAGAGAGAGAGAGGAATGCCTGGTGGTTGATGAGGAAGAGGGGTAGGATGTGAGTTTTCAGGAGTCTTGTCTTTGTTGTTGTTTGATGGAGAAGATGAAGAAAACGAGTACTTTTTATTTTTTAGGGGATGGAGAAAGATAAGAAAGTCTAATTTTTTTTGAATATTTTCTTCGTTTGTTTATATAGCTCATAGCTAATATTATGACCCTTGTCATTGTATTTTTGCCAGGCTGCATGGTAACATTGAGTCCATGGCTGTTCTCTCAGTTGGAGGTACCACTGACAATTCTAAAAGAAGAGATTCTATCATATTAGCATTTCGGGATGCAAAAATTTCTGTCTTGGAGTATGATGACTCAACTCATAGCCTACGTGCGAGGTAAGATGGATGAATTAACCATGAAAGCGAAGGCATTTCAAAGTCTGGTGCTTTTTGATAAACGATATTTACCTAGCTAGTTTGCTTGTTTGAAGTCTTGAACTGAAGATTTGTTCCATGTTTTCAGTTTTTATTAGAATAGCCTATTAGCGCTGTATGTATTATTGATTACATGCCCCTCTAAGTATATTAAATTTCTGTAGTGTGGGATACTTTGATGTGGAATGAATTTTGAGTAGGACAGCAAACAAAGGAGTAGGCTTATGTACTACTAGTCTACTACCATCTGGCTTGGTTTCTGCTAAGCTTGTGAGGCTGTGAGCAAGTTCTATTTGGTTGTGAGAAATAATATTTCCAAAGGGGCTATATATATATATATATATATATATATATAATATAGGGTGAGGATCCCATGGACGAACTCTATCTTAGGTGCAGAACTTACGAGAACTCTCATGTTCTGCTTTTTTCTTTTATGTTCCTACTAACTAATTTTATTTTCATGTTATCTACATATTAGTGTTCTATGTCTACAATTCTTAATTACATGTTCTAAACAAATTATCTTCAGTTCCACATTTTATAACAATTTTCTTCTCCTCCTTCACCACACCACGTAGGGCCACCACGAGCATCCACACTACCTCCACTAGGCCAAGCCCAGCCTACCCCCACAACCTCAATCGAACCCAGCGTCATTCCATTCACCGCACCATCGATGCAATTCGCAACCACCTCCCTCTCGATACCCCATGCACCACCAACCCTCACCTACACCGACGCATCGCACCTCCCTTCACTTCAACCATGATGCACCACCTATCGGCATCCTCCCAGCACAAAATGACCATACGCAGCACACCCCCAATCAAAACCAATCGGAAACTATCACACCGAGCACACTCTCTTGGCCGAACCCAGTGAACACAACGAACCCGACTCAATCAACAAACACAACAACGCACGCTTAACGACATGGTAAGGATGAGGAAATGGTTAGGTGCAGTGGTGCGGAGGCGTTTGTAGTGCGACGGAGGAGGGGAAGAGAGGGTTAGGGCTTCGCATCGGGGGAGGGGCTGGTGCGGTGGGGTTCGTGTCGGGGGGGATCTGTGTGGCGGAGCTCGCATCGTGGTGCGCTCCGATGGTGCTCGGCGTTGGCTGACGTGGTAGTGGTGCGGCGGAGAGAGAGGTAAGTTGAGGAGGAGAGAGAAAGTGGTGAGGGAGGAGAAGGAGAGTGTCAGATAGAGGGATAAGAGAAAAAAAAATTTAAATATTGAATGGTTGTGATTGATTTGAATTAATTAAATGACTGAGATTAGAGTTCTCATAATAAGGTTGGTTCTCATATGAACCTAATTATATATATATATATATATATATATAGATTATATATATATAATATATAATTTAGTTCATATGAGAACCAACCTTATTATGAGAACTCTAATCTCAGTGCGGTGGGGATCCCATGAGAACTCTTCTAGGTGAGAACTATGAGAATTTCATATTCTACTCCATTTACACTACATGTTCTAAACGGATTTAGTTTCATGTTCTCATTTTTAGCCTTTATGTTCTACACTTTTAACCTTAATGTTCTGCAATTTTTAATTTTTCAATGTTCTATAAAATTAGCCATATGTTCTACGATTTTAATATTAATGTATTTCATGATTTGTCATGCTCTACACTATTATTCTGTATGTCTACAATATTGTCTTTCATGTCTACATTTTATTAATGATGTCCTACACTTTTAAACATTTTTCTCTCTCCTCCCTCACTACTCTAAATCTCCGGCCCCTCACCCACCTCCACCACCCCTCCAACTGAACCAGTGCCGCCTAGAGACCCACTGTACACCACCTCGCGCACTGAACCACTACCAACGCACATAAACCACTACCCAAAACAACCGCACCCACAACTGCCACCCTCCAACCACCAAGCACACCACAAGACGACCCATTCGAACCACCGCACCCTCCCCGATCTACTCACGCGACACACCAACCATTCGCGAAATGCCTCAAACGCAACCTGATCACCTCCATTTAAGGTGGTTAGGGTTAAGTTTGATTTCAGGTAAAATGGTGTGGTTTAAGTTTGGAATTTGAGTTTGTAGTGGTGGTTAGGGTTTGTTTCGTGCGGTGGTCGTGGTCTAGTGCAGTTGTGAGTGGTGGTGTTGGATGCGGTTGTGGTGCGTGGTGCGCGGTGGTCAGAGCGGCCAGTAGTGAGCAGCGTTGGCTCGGTGGAGAGAGAAAGAGTGAGGAGAGAGAGTGGATCGAACGGCGTTGGCTTCGGTGGTGGTGGTGACTTGCGGCGGTGGAGACTTGCTGCAGTGTGGTGACTTGAGGTGGTGCGATGAGCGGCAGTGGCGGCGTTGTTTGCAACGTGGCGGAGGGAAGAGAGAGAAGGGTGAGGAGGAGAGAGAATGAATGAGGAAGAAATAAAAAAATCAGATTTTGTTTTTTTAAAAAACAAATAAATAGATGAATGGTTGTGATGATTTTGGTTGGTTTTAATGGTTGAGATTGAAGTTCTCATGATTCTCACATAAGCATGGTTCTCATATATATAATATATAATTATATATATACGGGTGGGATCATTGAGAACACTCTTTTATGTGAGAAAACACTTGTTTAATTTAGGACATTCGCAATAATTTAGGACATTTTGTAATTTAAGACATTCGCGTATACATTAGAACATTTTGAGATTTAGAACATTTTTGCGGTTAAGACATTTACGTAAAACAATTTACGACATTATTTCGATTTATACAAATTTTGTACTCTGTAATGATTTATACATTTTTTTTAAAAAATAGGACATAATAAAAATATGACATTTTTCTCTCTCCTCCTGTATCACCACCTTGACCACCACTGAACTAACACCGCACAAGGCCACCCCCCACCATCGATCCCCAACCTGAACTATTTTCTCTCTCCTCCCAGCCACACTCCCACCTCCCCTGTGCCAAGCCCACTACACCATCTAAAGTTGGCTCCCAACCGAACCCCCGACYCGAGCCGTTTACTCTCTCCTCCGAGCCTAAATCGCCACCTCCCCCCRCACCAAGCCAACCCCTCGCACCACCAGCCGCTAGCCCCAACCGAACTAACCCCCACYACCGAGTACCAATCAACCCAAACCCAAACAATTTTCTCTCTCCTCATCCCTAGCTTGCACCTACACCCTCACCTTCACCCTCGCRTGGACTGTTGGCTCGCATCGTCCATGGTCAACCTCTGCATCGTCTCTCCAATCTTCAAACCACCGTCACACAAACAAACCGTACCTTCAACTCGCTCGCCCAGAAACTTCAAAGTTGTAGTTGGCTGGTACGAGTGCGGTGGTGGCCTGTTTCGGTTGGGGCTAGTTGCAGTGGTGTGGTGCGGTGGGGCCAAGAGTGGTCGTGGAACATGAGAGGAGAGAGAAAGAGGTGAGGAGGAGAAAGTGTGCGTGAGATGAGTGAATGAGAGTGAAAGATTAAATGTGATTTTTTGGCCATTAGATATAAAATATTCAAGGGTGTAGATTTGTTCTCACATAAATTAGTGTTCTCATATAAGAGGGGTGTTCTCACGCATATATATATATATATATATATATATATATATATATATATATATATATATATATATATATATATATATATATATATATTGGTATAATAATTTGATTGAAATGCTATTATAATAAAAAAATAGCATACATATGGTGCTGTAGGAACACTGCCATCATGCCTCTAGCTCATGATATCACCCATATTTTTATGGAGGCTAATTGTCAAAACATGTGTCTAATGCAATGCTTTTTTTCCACAAAATAAAAACTAGGAAACATTATGCTTCCGATGAAGTTTGCTGCTAAAGTCATACTCCCTCCGATTTTTAATATTCTGTGCATTTACTATTTGGGGGAAAAACTAGGAATAATGTATTATAATGTGAGAGGGGTCAAAAAGTAGGAGAGAGTGTGTGTAAAAGGGGGGAAAGTATGGAGAAGTGGGGTAAGTAAGAGAATGTGTGGTTAAAAAGTAGGAGAGAGAGTGTACCAAAATGGATAAAGCACAATGGACGGAACATAATAAATCGTCCAAATGAGGAAATTGCACAAAAAATTAAAAATCGGAGGGAGTATGTACTTTAAAGTTTTTCGCGTGAAAAGTCAAAATAATGTGCTTAAAATTTCCAAAGAAATTAAGCTGCTCATCCTTTTTTCTTACTCTCAAATCTTGATGCTTGTTTACGCATTGTTGGCTATAGGAGGGTAATCCACAAAAACCCAAACAATGAGAATCTTATGCAATGTAAGGAGTGTTTCCTAAGACAAGCATCCCAGAGTTTGTTATCTTTAAGCATAGGCCTTATTACATAGAAAGTGAAAGTGGAGTGGAGTATCACTTTTTACTAAGCTTGACTCGAAAGAGTTGTAGTTGGATCTGGACTACATAGACCAAAATTGGCATGATTTACTTGGGGCACCTTCCTATAAAGGTGTATGTTTGCTCATTTAAAATAAAATCTTGGGAGCACTATGGATAATTTTGGTCAAGCCATAAACTTGAAGCCATATTCTATAGACTCAATGCTAATGATAGCAAGCTCACAATTCATATWTTTATTGGATTTTTTATTTGCATCTGAAGCACAAAAGTTTAATGATGAAGAAAGGCCCATTACTATAAATGACAACAAGTTGAACTTTAATTGGATTGTTATTACTTGGACTGTAGATCCAACTCCAAATCCTATTTGTACAATCCTACTATGATCTAACTTGGATCCTTTGACATCTGACACTTTGTTTGACTCAAATTTATCTTTTCACCTCTCAAATGATTTATTATTATTATTATTATTATTATTATTATTATTATTATTATTATTATTATTATTATTATTATTATTATTTTTATTTTTTTTTAATTTTTTTTTATTTATTTCTTTTTTTTTTTTTGGGTAAAACACATGAGCTAAGCTTCATTGATCAACCAATACAGCTTGATTATATTACATTGAGTTGCAGTGAATTTAAAATAGATTGTTATATAATGCTAATATAAAGTTACTGAACATTGAATACTAGATTTTAACCATTCATTTCTTTTTAAATAAACATTTTTTTTTTTCAAATTTATGTATATTTGTCATTTACACTTGTACCTCATACGGAGTTAGTACATAACTACCATTTATAGTAGTGGACTATGGGTCTGGTTGGAGTTTGTTGATTTAGAGGTGAATTGTTTCATGTGTGTCTCTGATTTCATAATCATTTTGAATGGGATTATAATCTTTTTTCTTGTGAAAAGGAGTTTATGTTGAGGAATGCGAACTCTTTGATYTAAGGCATTCCAAGTAGAAGATTCGAGGATTACCTAAATAGGATGTTCTACATCTGACTTACAATTCATAGGGTCTCATGATGATGAAGTTCCTTTGTACTCCATTAATGTTCTTAACCCTTAAAAAAATAYATTAGTCTGTTTTTGAATGCCCAAACTTCTCCCATAAAGTCAGTGTGCTTCCATCATGTCYCTGATAGCTGAATACCTCATGTAGAGAAAGTTTACAAGTGCTTACTGTAAAACAAACTTTTGGAGGCTAGTGTGCTTATTTATTTTTGTACTATCATTTTTTCTGGAAAYGGGATGCTATAAACAATTTCTGAATAATGCAACATAATATATTTTTTTTCCTCAGAGAAACAAATAGGTGCTCGTCTGACTGCTGTGAGCAAACTTCCATTCTTCATGTAATATTGTATTTAAGCTATTAAGCTACCATTGCTTGTTTATTTTTTATATGGCCTGTCATTTACCAAACTAGATATTTTTACTGTAAGCTCAATCTGCTCAAGCCTCAAGGCTTAACTAAAAGTTCATGAACTTTCTGTTCCATCTGTCCACTAATTATTGATTTTCTACTCGCTGTCTATAGTGTCTGATGTTGTGCAATATATCTTCAGCTCATTGCATTGTTTTGAGGGTCCAGATTGGCTTCATCTGAAAAGAGGAAGAGAATCCTTTGCAAGAGGTCCTTTGGTGAAGGTTGATCCTCAAGGCAGGTGCGGCGGAGTGCTTGTTTATGATCTGCAAATGATTATACTCAAGACTGTTCAGGTTTTTCCATCTGTCACCATCCTTGAATGCTTGATTGCTTTGTTCYGTTTTGAAATGAAGTAGCTTTCCACCTGTTTTTTCTATCTCCTGCTTAAATAATTGGTCCTCTAACCACATGCATTGAAGAGGTTGTTATTAAGGTGGTTCTTGGCTGAAGCCGAGGACTTATATTAATTTTAACCCAAAAATAAATGAATGCACAGGGATTATAAATCTTTGACTTTCCCCCTGACGACAAATTGTGAGTTAAACTAGGATGTATGTCTCTTTATCTCTTTATCCTTTTCTTCTTTTCGTGCCCTCATTTATGATATAAAGATYGGGGATGTTGGTGAAATATGACCTGTAATTCTACCTTTATATTTTGGCTTTGTCTGGCAGCTTACTTCAGCTAATTTAAAAGACCAGTCACTTTGGATTTGTACTGTATGCTAAAAGAAATCTTTAGGTGCAAAATCTGAAATGTTTACTTCTAGTCTTAAGGTAGCATCTCATAGTCAGCAATTCCACACCTTCAACTGGGTGCTCAATTAAGTGTTGCTTCTAGTGTCCTTTCACCACATAGGTCACATTCATCTACTAATCAGCTGGGGTCCTCTGGTGGTGATTTTTGAGCCCAGCGATTAACTTTTTATAATGGTAATCAAGACTTCATTCTACATGCTACTACTTTAATGTGGAGGTATGGACTTTGAGGCTTAGTAACACATCGTCGACTCATTAAAAAGTCTTTTTTTTTGCTAGCTAGGTAATTATTTATCAATTTTACTTATTTATTCATTAATTTTTTTGATTTTTTTATTTTTTCCCTTTAATACAAAACTTTAACTTTGCATTGATATTATTGTAGTCATTGTAGATTTCTTTAATATTCTTCTGTTTCATAATGTTTTGTGTGTTGGAAACATTTCACATTTGCCATTGCAATGCACATTCATTAATATCTATAGTTGTATATTAGCTAAATTATAATGTTTGAATATTAATAATGTGCTATTTAAGACAAAGGAATAAGCCTCTACATTGACACATATTTAATATTATTATACAAATTAGTATGTAACTATGCCAGTAAGGCAAACACTCAAACATTATGCAAGGTAGGGAGTAGATGAATTTAGAATGAGAGGGAGTTTTTTTATGCAATGAAAACACTATAATTATCAACTAGTTATGCTAAATAACAATCCTGTTATCCCACTATAAAAAAACTAATCCTGTATATACTATGTATTGTACTCAGACAGCTAACTATGCTAAACAACTAATAACTTTATCAAGACTATGCTAACTACTGAAAATATGGGCAGAAGATTTTACAACTGATAAAAAAAATGCTGCTATGAAAATACAGATTATGATGATACCTATCATTTAATTCAACTAAATATATTTTAAAAAGCACATATTGGTTTTAAAATATCTAAGTTTCCTAATAGTGGAAGTATTAGAATATCAACTACTTTTTTTTTTTTTTTTTAACTTTTATCAATTATGCAGCTAACAACCTGCTTGCAAAAACAATGCATTCAGTAGCTGTGTTTTGCTTAATTTTTTTTTTCCCATGGTGTTACAGGCTGGTACAGGTTTAGTCGGAGATGATGAAAGTATAAATTACGGGGGTGCAGCTTCTGCTCGCATTGAATCATCATACATTATTAACCTAAGGGAATTAGATATCAAGCATGTGAAAGATTTCGTATTTGTTCATGGTAACGTTTGAAARCTTTGTTAAGTTGAAGTAYTTTCTAACAGATTTTATTTTAATTTGCCTGGAAGCCGCTAGCTATTTAAAGTTCTTTAATAATCCAAATCAGATTGGAAAAGTTCTAAATTTTGTTATGTCCTAATCTTATGTATCTCCACACTTCGACAAATCGACTATTGTGATAAGTTTTACATTTACATGACAGCTACGGCTAATTTTAGACTCTACGCACATGTGAATATGTTAATTTGTGCTTCTCTCTTTCTCCTGACAATTATGTGTCCATGTATAGTATGTATAGCTCCATGAAGTTCTCATTTTGGATGAAGTGTTTCTATATGTTATTGGATTTTCAGGATATATTGAACCCGTGCTAGTAATACTTCATGAACGGGAGCTTACATGGGCGGGGAGGATCTCATGGAAGCATCACACTTGCATGCTTTCTGCCCTTAGTATCAATACAACAATGAAGCAGCATCCCCTTATATGGTCAGCTATGGTAAGTATTTAGCTTAGATGGAAATTCTTTGCAAACAATGTCAAGTGGCCAGTGGCCACTATCAAAATAATGATAGACAAACACATGTTTAGGGTTGCATATTGAAAACTTTGAATGCTTCTGTTTACAGATGATCGATTGAGCAGCACCTGCCCTATATCTGTTTCTCTAATTGACTTCTGCATGAGCATATTGGGTGCACTTGTTCAGTTGTGTTCGTATGACTTGCCCAATGTAGCTGAAGTGTGGACAATGAATGATCCAAATTGTGATCTTCAGCTATTTGGTGAATTCAGTTATATGTGAACAGTCGTAAATCATAATAGTTCATTACGATGGAAACAGACACTGATCAATTGTCTTTAATATGGTATGAAGATTATCTATCTTAACTATGGGTATAATACCATAAAGAAAGATCAATCAATCAATCATAGCCTTATTCCCATAAGTGGGGACCATAAAGAAAGATGATTGCTGTAAATTTAAGAGAGTATAACCAATGAGTAATAATTTGACCTTGTGGTCAGCATTGTATTGTAACCAATTTTGTTGGCATATTCATTTTGTGTACAAGATTTTTCAAGAAGTGTCATTGCTTTTTAGACTCTGCAGAAGTTTTGAATTCAACATATTATTAGGGGTTGACATCGAATCTATGTTTTCTTATAATATTGGAACATTCATTGAAGCATTCATATATCTTTGTTGGAGGTRTTGGGTTAGTTTTGGGCTTAGACTTGTTAAATGGAATAATACAGTGGTTCTTATCTTTTAATTCCCTTTCATGCACTATATGTCTTGCTTAGATTTGCCTATTTCCTTTATAAAAACTAGAAAAATCGAAGTTCTTCAAGATGATTAGTTAGCTTGTTTGAGGTTGATATTCTATCCAAGTGTTGCTTTCCTAGAGTAGAATTTGAACATGCCTCAAATTATTAGAGTTTGGCTATGTGTTGTCTAGCCATGGTTTGTTTGTTGCTTTTCACTGTACATGATAATATATATTGATCATTGCCTTTTTGCTTGGTAATCTTCCTCTTCTTTTCGGCCTACTGTTAACACCATTTTTTCTGGAAGACTTTCAGTTCTGTAATATTATTAGACATTCCAAACAAGACATTAGGTTGCTCACTTGCGTAGAGCCTGAATGCGAAATCTTATGTTGTCGATTTACCTTTATGTCATGATACATTCAAACTTTGTCTTGATTGATTTATCTCGTAACAGGCTCTGCCACATGATGCCTACAAGCTGCTTGCAGTTCCTTCTCCAATTGGTGGTGTACTTGTTATCTCCACTAATGCTATTTATTATCACAGCCAGGTATTTTGTCATGTTAATTATCATTTATCAGTTTGATTTTTTCAATGGCTTTTCTAGCTTCACTAAGTCTCTTAAGAGCCATAACTCTCATTATTAGCTCCTTTTGATACTCTGTTATTGCAGACTAATTTTTATTGACGTTTGTTAATTTTATGCTTGGCAGTCAATGTCTTGTGCTTTGGCTGTGAACCATTTTGCAGTTTCAGCTGATGKCAGGTAGTATATTCTCAAGAATAACAATTTTGATGATAATTTATCTTCATTGCTAATGCTTCAGTGGGGAATATATAGTTATATACACCCTAATAATCCCACAAACTGCTGTTAGAATTTTGTCAAGTGTACTAGCAGACATGTTAGCTGKAGTTAGATGGTGGTTTATTCATGTTGGCAATAAAATGTTTCKTAATTGAAGAGAGGGATATAAAGTCATCTGTATTAATCCAGGTGCTGCTCAACATGAAATTTCTGTGTTCCAATTCTTGAGTTGTGTTCATGACATTCATGAGGCAGAGTTACTCGATCTTCTACAAAATAATTTATTGGTTTAACAGTCTCACTAGTTACTTCCAGATTAGTAATATTTTATATTATATTTCATCTTTTTTTTTGGGTAGAGACTTTGCATTAATTGGCCTCGTCCCTCCTTTTATCATTTTGTTTGAAATGAACCARTAAAAGAATGATAACCAGATGTATGGTGAAGATGTTAAGTCCAGGTGCCAAAGAGGGGAACTTAATGCTGTTAATTAGTCAATAGTCATGAATAACATACCTGCAACTCCTGCAAGCAAGAATCAGGAAAAAGCTCTGCCAGATAATCTAACGACCACTCTTATTTTGAGTTAGTCTTGGGTATGGCTGCCAGATAATCTAACGACCACTCTTATTTTGAGTTAGTCTTGGGTATGGCTGGTTCTTGTTACGGAGAGAAGCTCGCTAGAAAAATTGACCCTTGGAATATCTTAGAAGGGAATATTCTATACTTCTTCACTCATCGTTTTGCCTTGTTGACTCTCCTTCTGTCATTAGGCGTATAATCAGACGAAGAATTGGTTTATTGAGCATGAACTAGTCCTGATATKTCATGTAGGAGAACAGAGTTCATTCTCTGGATTATAGAGAAAACTCAATTAGGAGAGTGATGTTATGGGGGTGACCTAATGGGACAGTTCACAGAGAACTTGCCTTTGTGATCAAATACATTTGCACAATTAAGCTGTATCCTGGGTGAGTTTTTTTGTTCCCTTGTCAACCATATCTACGTGTCTATCATGGCCCAGTTAAATGCTTGTTTTTCAGCCACAGAGAGACTTTTGGATTGCAAGGGACGAATATGAGCTCAAAATCCCTTGCCATAGAACTTCCCTTTCTCATCCTTCCACATTAGGTTTCTGCCTTTCTTAAGATAGAGTGATTAGTTGTAATTTTGCTTCTTCCTGAATATATGTTTTTGTAATTTTCTTGATATGCATCTGTAAAACATTCACTTTCTTCTGATTGGTAATTTCTGTCATCACCCATCAGACTCATCAYTCTTATCTGCTTTTGAGTTTGTTTTAAAATTTGGCCCATGCTATATTGCTATATACCAGAGGTTTGCGTTAAAATTTGGGTGTCGTTCTTAAATTAGGGCATTGTTTATGAGTTTCTCGAAAATTCTCTGTATTGCCCTATTGTAAAGTGTTTTTGTTTTATCTTTACTATATGCCATGTATCTTACTGTTGTGTGCTTTTTGGTGTATATCCTACACATCTTCCCCATCAGCCAAGAAATGCCAAGATCGAATTTCACTGTGGAGCTGGACACTGCCCATGCAACTTGGTTGGCTAACGATGTTGCTATGCTCTCAACTAAGACCGGTGATCTACTTTTGTTGACACTTGTTTTTGATGGAAGGTCGGTTTTCTGTTTTTGTTTTCTAGTATATTCTAAAAGGTTTGATATTTTTTGTCCGAATGATATAGCCTTTTTCTACATCTTGATGGAATTTATACTGCAGCGTATTACTCGTTTGTTTCTCCCTTATTTGCTGCTAAAATATTTGTCAAAATACACAGGCTTGAACAGTTGGACATTTCCATCGAGTACATTATTAATTAACAATGCTCAAAGTTGGAAATTGTCTTTGTCCCACCCTTGGACATGTAATTACTTAAGCRCAGTATATTTATGTTCCAAAGCTCAACAAAATCACAAGTGGTATCTTTTCAAGTATACCTTTTCATTTTTTGGTTGAATAAACCTTTATGACACTTACCCTCAGCTTTACTTGTATGAGTTCTGTTCAGCCTTCTGCTATCAATGACATTATAGCTTATTTCTCTTTGTTACTATGACAGTATAACCCTCTTTTTGTATGAGATAATACTTTCCTGTGAGATATTCAATAATCATTCTATTTAGTCACTAGTATATACCAGTACTCATGAGAGAAGCTACCAAATCTTGATAAGCTTTAGTTCATCRATATTTTAACTTTATATTGCAATACATCCGTGATTTTGTGTGTTGGTGTGGTTGTACTGAAATGTCAAAGATGATGTATTAAAAAAATATAAATTAATAAAAGTTCTGATAGGTGTTTGTTTGGCATCACTCTTATTATTTTATTTGTAAGCTTGGAAATGAAGKTAATCTTGTCCAGAAACAAACACGAGGATCTTGTTCCCCAACATTTACCAGGAAAGGAAAAGCTATGTTATGACATATCCACTTAAGCTTTTGATCTCTATGTAGACAAAAATCTGTGGAAACCCGTTAGATAACTTTGTTATGAGTTATGACTTTCTATATTCTTTACGATGATTAAATTATATTTTATCTGTTGGGCTTACAATCTTCTGTCCCGTGTATGTAGGGTTGTTCAGAGACTTGACCTTGTGAAATCCAGAGCTTCTTCTCTTACATCGGTTGGTTACATGCATCATGTTTCTGATTCATATTGTGCTTTGCATATAGAACTTCCATGAAGTTTAATTGATTGGGTTTGGCTATTTGATAGGGTATGGTAACAGTTGGAAACTCATTGTTCTTTCTCGGTAGCCGCTTGGGAGATAGCTTGCTTGTGCAGTATAGTTCTGGAAATGCGCCTACAGCCTCTGCAGCTTCTGTGAAGGAAGAGGTGTCTTTTTCTCACAGCTTTCTTGGCTTTAGAACAACTATTCTTTCCTGTTCACCACCCTTGCCTCTTTCCGTTTGTTTGTACTCTTCCTACAGTATTTAGGTGGTTAGGCCCAGTTGCATKCTTTGTTGCTGTTTATATTACCTTGTCCAGAAACGGTGCAAATTTTTTGACTTGTTTGAAGTTAGATACTATAATCGATGATTGATTTCTGGTTTTTATGTGTCCTTTCGTAAGGAAATCTGTTCCTTTTGACTGTATGTATTTCTTTGTATCCCTCGTTGTGATGTATAAAATCTCTAATCCACTCATAATTAATTGATTGAGCAGGTTGGGGATATTGAAGGTGATGCGCCATCATTGAAACGTTTGCGTCGGTCATCGTCAGATGCTCTGCAAGATATGGTTGGCAKTGAGGAACTTTCTTTATATGGATCAACCCCTAATAAAGCTGACTCAGCACAGGTTTATTTACATAGCWAATGCATCTGTATTACCATGTATTCTWTCAATATTCTTCTGTTATTTAATTTATGTTTTGTGGATTATATGGGGAGAGGGTGAGGAAATTCGTAAATCCTCCAATGAACTTGATCTACTGAGAAAAAAATCACGATTTTTTGTGGACAGTTTATTCTCTGAGTTCTTTGCTTCAGATCATCAAAATCAATCAATCACAGCGTTAATCCCATATGTGGGGTCGGCTAACATGAACCAAAAGTGATTATTCCGGGAGGTCATCCACTTAGATTTTCCTCCTCCACTCCCCACTTTTCTGCAATCCAACTGTTCAGATCCTTTCTAACTCCTTCCACCAAGTCATTTTTGGTCTCCTCTACCTCGTTTAAAATCTCCCTGATCCACTCTTCTCTTCGCACTGGTCAGATCATCAAAAATTGGACACATATATGATAGTATTTGCTTTGAATTGGAAGCATGCAGATTGTTATCTTTTTGTGGATTTTGGAGAACAGGACAAAGGGAGGAGGTAGGGAGAGTGAGAGAGGGGTGGGTGTTTGGGGGGGGGGGGGGGGGATTCTGTGACCTTGATCCGTTAGAACAAATTCGTAATTTTGTGTCCATTATTTTCTGATTGTTTAGTTGCAATCATCAAAATACAGGACATAGTGTTCCCTATGAATTGAAAAGGCATAGGTTATACAGTTGTTTGCTTGACATAAAATATAAGGTTGCATTTCCTTGAAACTTCTACTTTCCACAATATCGAAAATTTATTCACTTACGTTAGTTTGAATACTCCATGACAACCATACGCAATTTGAAGCTTTCTCGGAAGTTAAACTACATGCAATAACAGCCAATATAATTTTATAATCTAAACTGTCTCCTAAATTTTTGCTCCTGGTTGACTTAGTCTCACTTGTGCCTTTGAAGTTCTCATGAAGCACACCAAATCTTCAATCCTCTTCTGGCTGACAAGGGTGCACCACATTAATTTCAAATTTAGCATTCAATGGAGCATTGGTCTCACCTGTTTGTAATTTTGCTTTATATGTTTGGAGTGTCTAACTGTCAATATTTTCAAATGGTGACACTAAAGATATAATAGTATTGAGCTAAAGCTCTTTGGCTTCAAAATCATGGTCCGATARTTTTGACTAGGTGAATGGAAAAGAAATAATTTCTCCTGTAAATCAATAAGTCTTTAAGGTCTTTTAAGGACTGTATATAACATAAATTTCAAATTTAGCATTCAGTGGAGCATTGGTCTCGCCCGTTTGTAATTTTGTGTTACATTATTTTCTGCAGAAATCTTTCTCATTTGCAGTAAGGGATTCATTGATAAATATTGGGCCTTTGAAGGATTTCTCATATGGGTTGAGGATCAATGCAAACCCCAATGCCACTGGAATTGCTAAGCAGAGTAACTATGAATTGGTGAGTTCGGCTTTCGTTTGATAATYTGTAAAAAGGGCTTTGGGATGAATATGACTCCTTGTTCTTTGAGTAGTTGTGTTTTCCTTCATTAAATCAAATAATTTGGCGCATGAGTGTTTTGTGCACAATGATAAGTTTTTAATTAGTTTCTTATGTGTTTGGTATAAAGTGGAAAGCATTCAAGCTTAATCTTTAAGCAGTTCCCTATTGTTGATTGCTCTTTATTGTTGCATGTCCATGATTCTTTTCTTGCAGGTTTGTTGTTCTGGACATGGAAAAAATGGTGCGCTTTGCATTCTTCAGCGTTCAATTCGTCCAGAAATGATAACTGAGGTGTGTTCTAGTAGATATATGGGTGCTTTCACTTCCTTTTGTTTTCTTTTGTGTTATTTTACTACTACTTAATTTATGTATTTTAATTTTTTTTCTTATTCTTATCTTGATCTCTTTTTCTGGGTAGATGGTGTTGGATTGTAAAATTGTGGGTTCTTATGCCTTCATCGTCTATTTTCTTTTTGACCTATTAAGTATMTGGGCCATTTTAGGTGCTGCAAATGATTGATTGACTCTTAGGTACCCTTCCTAGAAAGTGCCCTATGAGTTGATAATGATGCTTCAAGCACTTAAACATTAGGATTTGTTTAACTTCCTTGTTTGTGCTGTGGTTTGTGGGCTTGTGACAGGTTGCCTTGTATTTGTATTTGTCTGTTTTGAGCTTAATAATATTCTTACATTTTCTCAAAAAAAAAAAAAAAAGTATATGGGCAATTGCTATTGTTCTTTCTTTTTCTATAGAAACTTGTGAAGATCATAGTGTCTGTGATTCAGTCCTGAAGAATTAATCTGATATAAATTATAAAGTATACGCCCCAGTTTTATGCCTTGAAGAAGAAGCCTTCCCTCTTTGACAGGATATTTATCCATATTTATGCTCGACTTGGGCCTCTTGGCATGCTGAAACCTTAATTACCGTGCTAATTAGCTATAGCGTTCTAGTATTTCATGCAAACACATGCAGACACATTTGTAGCACCCTTAGCCTCTATTAATTTCTCAATCACTGTTTCATCAGACTATTTGATTGTATATTTCGATTTGAAATCTGATTTTGTGGTCTATGAAATTTGCAAGTTCATGATGCTCAAGTCATGCTGTTTTCTACATTGGTTTGAACTTTGAACATTGATCTAAAAGAGGTTATGATGCTATTCCTTTTGCAATGTGAATGTCAATAACTTATTTATGTTTGAACTATTACAAGGTCGAACTGCCTGGAGTGAAAGGGATCTGGACTGTCTATCACAAGAGTTCTCGCATTCATAATTCTGATGCATCTAAGCTAGCAGCCGAGGAAGATGAATATCATGCATATTTGATCATAAGCCTTGAGGCACGGACAATGGTAAGGTGATTTCTTTTGTTTGTGTTAATCTAGTTWGTGCGTGGTTCRAAGTTTCCTTGCTTTCTCCCTTTTTCCCATGTAATGACCATAAAGCTTTTGGGCATATATGGTTGCCTTGTAGCCTGTTCAAAACTTTTCTTGTTTAAAGATGCAGATGTTGTAGTCTTTGATGTTTGCCTTTAATTGTTCCTTTTTCTTCCATTTTTTTTCTTCAATGAGTGAAGAATTTGTCTGTAGATGCTCCTCTTTGCAATGTCATGGATTCACTCAATGTGTGATTCCAGTTGAAGTGCAATTCTGTCAAAGCAATATAAGTTTTTGGAAAGCTAGGTGATTTGTTGAGAGCTAGTTAGTGGAGAGAATAAGTATCTGGAGGAGTATAAATTACCAAGATGATGCATTGTTGAAGTGCAATTTGTTGTGATTTGGTCATCAAAGGTCTTGGAGTTTGTTACATTTTTATACTTTTGCATGTAGCAATACAACCCCTTTCATCTCTCATACTAGTCTCTACTACATTCATCTTCTTTACCTCTTTACTTTTGCATTAGTCTTCATCTTCTTTTTTCTTTAATCTTCCAATCAGAACCGAGGATTCTAGATTTTTCCTCGGTTTATCTCTTGCAAATCTGCTCATCAAAGGTTATTGTCACATCACCATTTTTGTGACAGTCCTTTGAGATTCATTATAGAAGCAAATAAGGCACTTGACTTTGTCCATATTATCTTTTGATTCTTTTCTGTTTGTACTTCTGGCTTATAGCATAGTGTGAATCATATGGCTTATAGCATAGTTTGTACATTGACGTGTCCTGTAACTTCATAGCATGAATTTCTACTTACTATGATATACTTCCTCYGTTTTCAAACACTTGCATCCTTTTGTATATAGACATTATTCCCTAATGTTTTTGAATCAAATTTGTGATTTATATGTAAAGAAGATTACAGCCATGTGGAATCTTGTTAGATTCGTCGTATATGTATATATATATTTTTTATGTACAACTAAAGATATTGTATTTGTAAGTTGTGCATTGAAAAACGTGAAACCTTAGAAGTATTTGAGAACGGAGGAAGTATAGAATAATGGGTGTACTATAAAGCTTTGGTTTGATGCTCAAATTCGAGTCATGTTCTAATCCAACCACGAGCTTCATCAAAATTCTCCATATAGACTAAATAGGAAAAAGTTTTAATCTTGAAAATCCCAGAATGATGACTTGATAATGGATCTTGTCAAGGAATAGAGTAATTTCTCGAACTGGTAGATTCCAATTGTGAAGTTGACAGGACCTTAATCCCTGACTTTGTAGTGTTTTATTTTTTATTTTTTTTGGGGTAATACTGAGCCATTAAAAAAAAATTAAATAATTTTCATCTCAGATTCGGACTTTTTAGTCTCGGTGGGTTTTCACATGCTTCACTAAATCGTATTCAAACGTTTTCCTTGTTTTGTAGTGTGAAAGTTTACTTTTTATTACAATGTTATATTACTCCCTTGCTCCTTTTTATATATATATATATATTTAATTGCCACCTTTTTCCTTCTCTCTTTAGGTTCTTGAAACAGCTGATCTTCTAGGGGAGGTTACTGAAAGTGTCGACTATTATGTTCAAGGGAGTACAATTGCTGCAGGAAATTTATTTGGAAGGTGAATACTTCTCGATATCACTTGAATTCTCTGGATTGTTGTCTAAACTTGAATGAGAGGTTTTCCTTACAACTRAAGTTCTCCTCAATGTTGTATGTGCTTGGAGCATGTGAACTGCTGCTTGCTAGTCGAAATGTCAATGGCAGTGAGTTTATGATTTTGCTTAGCTTGTTTTTCCCTGGAAAGGTTATGCAGTCTTTATTAAAGGTGCAAAATCTTCTAATTCTGAGTCACTCAATGAGAACACAAAAGTTTCCTTTTAAACTA
The DNA here is from genome assembly GCA_008642245.1 of Bassia scoparia. Lineage (NCBI taxonomy): Eukaryota > Viridiplantae > Streptophyta > Magnoliopsida > Caryophyllales > Amaranthaceae > Bassia > Bassia scoparia. Next base: position 18,126 of record SNQN01003330.1, on the reverse strand, counting down.
CGTAGAAGAGATAGACTGGCTATCAGTAGCAAGCATCATGTGAAAGACTAAGTGTTAAAAGCTGTCAGCTATTTTATTTAGTCACTAGGGGTCAAAGTGTATACTATCTTTCTTATAGATTCTCTTGGGCTGGCTGTAGGATTTGGAGTACCTTCTTTCATTTGGATGTTTTTTAAGGGGTATATATTTATGAAGAAAGTACACTGTGGAACTAAGCAAAAGCATAAGYCTATAATGTTACATGAGTGGAAAGAGGGCCTTTTCTGATTTAGGATAATAGGATCAGATCGTGATTCTGTTGACTCGTCTCCTTTGAATCTCTATTCCTTGTCAATCTGTAGAAATTGTTAGTGTAGCTTGCCAGATATAGAGAATCACGTGAGTTACTCGTTGATTAAAGGGAAGGAGAGGAGAGATTCATGTGTAGGTTGGCATTTTGTTTAGAATTACAAGGAAGWAGGGATTTAACGCTCTTCTGAAATGTGTAATTCATTTGTTGCCTGTCAAGAGCTATGTTTGTAACTTTATGCTCTCATGAATTGAAGGCTTTTGTTTGGACGACTTATGATGATTGTATGCGGCCAGTTAAAGTCTTTATGTTGAGATGGATGCATTTTATATTTTGGAAGTAGGGAGACTGAAGGGCACTAACATTAGGGTGTTTATACTGTCTAAGATGCTGCAATMATCTCAGTTAGGTTTTTCCTTTAATCACCTGATGTTCTGGTGATAATTGGATATCTTATCACTCGATCAATCAAAGCCTTAATCTCTTGAGTGGGGTTGGCTTACTTGGCTACATGAACAAAAATGTTATTCCAATATTCCATGCTTATCAAAAAAYCATCAACCAAGATATCTTATACTTGGTATTTATTTATGCTTTTTTTCTTCATTTTTTAATTATCTGCTTTTGTTTCCAGACGACGTGTTATACAGGTCTATGCTCGTGGTGCCCGAATCCTAGACGGTTCATTTATGACCCAGGAGCTAAATTTTGGACCTAATGGCACTGAACCGGGTTCTGGGTCTGACAACATAACTGTTTTAGCTGTGTCAATTGCTGACCCTTTTGTACTACTTAAGATGAGTGATGGCAGTATCCAGCTTCTTGTTGGAGGTATGGGGATTCTGTAATTGTCATCTATTCTAATGTAATATTGATCAGAATATCTCACTCGGGCTCATTTCTTCTTTTTGATATGCAGATCCGACTAATTGCACTGTCTCCATCAATGTTCCGTCAGTACTTGATGGTTCAAAAAAGTCAATATCTGCATGCACACTTTATAATGATTGGGGTCCTGAACCTTGGCTTCGGAAGACCAGTACTGATGCCTGGCTTTCAACTGGTGTTGGTGAGGCTATTGATGGATCAGATGGGTTGCCACATGATGGGGAAATCTACTGTATCACTTGTTATGACAATGGCACCCTTGAAATATTTGATGTGCCAAGTTTTAAGTGTGTTTATTCTGTGGAAAAGTTCATCTCTGGAAATGCCTATCTTACAGATTCGTTTGTCAAAGAATCAGTTTTAGAATCTCATGAGATCTCCAAGATATCAGAGGATGCTACAGGTCAGAGCAGAAAAGAAAATGTGCATAACATTAAGGTTACTGAACTGGCAATGCATAGATGGTCGGGACAGCATAGCCGCCCTTTCCTAATCGGTGTACTAACAGATGGAACAATGCTTTGTTACCATGCATATATTTTCGAAGCTCAGGAAAATGCTAAAAATGAAGATGGAAAAGGTGGAAAAAACTCTATTATTCTCGATAGTGCAAGCTCTTCTAGACTGCGAAATTTAAGGTTCACCCGCCTTCCCTTGGATATGCATACACGGGAGGAAGTGTCTACAGAAGGTTCCCTGCCACGCATTTCTATTTTCAAGAATGTTGGTGGTCATCAGGGATTCTTTCTTTCTGGGATGAGACCGGCCTGGTTTATGGTTTTCAGGGAGCGCCTGCGTGTTCATCCGCAGGTCAGCTAATAATTTGTTGCATAAATACAAACCTGATAGCTTCTCCTCTTTCTTCCTACCCACAATGTTGTTATTGCTGTTTATTCTTTGCAACCATTCAAAATATGAAAAACTACTTTCAAAACTTTTTTTGACACCCCCTTTGGTTTTTTATTTTTATTTTTTATTTTTTAAAGTTTGTTAATTCCTTACGTGTGATGATTGCGCATGCTGTTTACTGTTTCTCTAAAAAATCTTACATTGCTAAATTTCCTTGATTTCAGCTATGTGATGGATCCATTGCTGCATTCACAGTTCTTCACAATGTCAATTGCAATCATGGATTTATATATGTGACCTCGGAGGTAATCTTCACTTGTAGTTGTTGTACATTGGACTGATTCTTATTCATGGCACTTGACTGATGGTTCTTTTGCATTTCAATGTGATAGGGTTTTCTAAAAATCTGCCAACTGCCATCTGGACTGAACTATGACAATTACTGGCCCTTGCAWAAAGTCGGGTTTCATTTTGCTTTGTTTTCCTTATAGTGAATTTTAAATTTTGCAAAAAATAGTTTTGGCTACGGTCTCACTCAACTTGTATTATATTTGCTAGATACCATTGAAAGGCACTCCACATCAAGTCACCTACTTTGCTGAGAAGAATTTATACCCTTTAATTGTTTCGTCTCCGGTGAGTTCCTACAGCCTTGGTTCTTTCATGAATATAAAAGAGACATTTGTGCATCTGAGGACTTTGATTGTCGAGAAGTTAATGAGTCTAAGTTTATCAATATTGCAATGTTGATGGACCCAAGTTTAGATCCTACCTTTTGTATATCTTTAATTTGTCTGTGTTTAGCTTTTGCTGTTAAATACTGCCAATTTGCTGTGCTTAGCGAACATTCCTCAAATCCTCAGCAGATGGACTACCACTGCTTACCACTAAGTGTAAACTGGCTGGAGTGTTATGAGAAGCATTAAAAGTCCCTGTTTACTGCTATATTTTTTATTATTGTACTTTAATAGTAAAGCATCAGTAAGAAGGGTTTATTCATTGTTCCAAAAAAATCTGCAGAAAACAGGAATAATTTTAAAGACGATAATTGTTTAAACAAATATCCCGACCTAGATCCCACGAATAGTTTGTGGCAATTCATAGGCTCCTAAATGATTCCTTTCATTCTCCACAAAGGCCATGAAAATACGAAATGCTACAAAACATTCGAAACATAAAATTCGCTGTTACAAATAGATGGCATAAACTTATACCTCAAAATGTTTTCTTCAAAGATAATTTTGTGATGTTACTTTCTGTGATGGTTTGGGTCGAATCTATTTTGGTTAAAGGGAAAATGAATAACCTAAATGGGTATGATGTGGGTTTGAGAGGGTCAGGTCTACTTACTCAGGAATTTCTCACTTTTGTTTCAAGATGTTGCATAAGTAGAACTCAAGTTGACATAGAGCAAAACAATTACACAAGCATGATCAATTATTCAATGTTTGAAACAGAGAATAATCGTGGGTAGTGTACGAAAATCCAAGCCATTTGTGGTCTAGGTGAGGCGATTTCAATTAGGGGCACGTGGGTGAACCAAAAAACGCACAAAAGGATTACTTTATTTTCTCAATTTGAAATTATTTTCCCCATTTTTYCCCCTTTTTAATTGAAGTGAGGCACACCAAGGAGCACTCTGACGTACTTAAGGCGCAAGTATATCTCTATCGCCTTGGTGCGCTTTGAATCTTGTTACAGAGAAAAGCTTGCTGCCTAAATCCTCCCAGAACTGCGCTGACCTTTTCAAGCTTACATTTGACCTATAGGGACAAGGAGAGAGTACTCTTATACTGGTAATTATTGATTTATATAGAAGTGTCCTGAAACCTGATGGTGTTTATCATTTACCATAGCTACCATTGCCTGATAAGCTTACAATTGCGTGAAGTGACTAAAATGTGTGAAGAGTGGGAAAATGGTTAACTTTAGGTGTTAAGCACAAATCTAATTATKTGTCTTTCAACTGTATGCAAATCATTGGCGTTCAAYTGAGAAAGTTTTAGTAATCAGATACCTCTGTCAGAACCTGCTTCTTGTTCAACATTCTTTTGGTGGCTAAACATGCATTGAAACTTATTGAGATTTTTTTAGAGGGGAATTTGGCTGTGATGTCATTGCTTTGGAAATATCATGCTGCTAGTACTTTGAGATTAAGTCAAATTACTGGCAATGTGTCAGTTAACCTCATGTATCATTGTTTTCTTTTTTATATATTTAAGCTTGATCCCTTGATACGCATTTTTTATACCTCAAAGGTTCTTCTGTYGTRCAACTTTTTATCGTCGCTGCAAARACTAATGAATGTCTTCTCCTATAGGTTGTAAAGCCACTTAATCAGATTCTTTCATCTCTCGTTGATCAAGAATCTGGTCATCAAATTGATCATGACAATCTTAGTTCTGATGAGCTACAAAGAACTTACACTATAGATTCATTTGAAATTCGAATCATGGAGCCTGAAAAATCTGGGGGAATCTGGCAAACAAAAGCTACTATTCCAATGCAAAGTTCAGAAAATGCTCTCACTGTGCGAATGGTTACCCTTCTTGTAAGCACACTATAGTACTATACAGTTTGAAAACTTTGTGAACCTTYAATGTGGTTTCTCTTACCTGGCTATGTGTGTCTCACTTTTGTCTATAATTATTATCCTGTTCAGAACACTACCACAAAAGAAAATGAAACACTATTAGCCATTGGCACAGCTTATGTCCAGGGGGAGGATGTGGCTGCGAGAGGACGTGTGCTGTTATATGCCCTTGGAAGATCAGATAATCCTCAAAATTTGGTATCACTGAATCTTTAAGTTCAATATGTTTTCTGCTTGATATTAACAGTTTTCCCTGCTACACATCTGTTATTTATGYGATCAAGTTTTCATAAATAYCCCCCGGATATATCCTCTTAGGTTACAGAAGTATACTCCAAGGAATTAAAGGGTGCCATCTCCGCTGTAGCTTCTCTTCAAGGTCATTTGCTGATAGCTGCAGGTCCCAAAATTATCTTGCACAAATGGACTGGTACAGAGTTGAATGGAGTGGCGTTTTTTGATGCTCCGCCTCTGCATGTCGTGAGCTTAAATATTGTATGTATTGCTTTTTTGGCAGTGGCTTCTACATCTCTTCTCTATTCTTCATATGTACTACATATATGAATGCATTATAATGCTTGTGTTGGTATCGATCTTTGTAAAGGGCTATTGCAAAAACGATTTATTTACTGATAGCATCTAGTTATTGGTAAACACATGTTCAATAGAAAAGGGCTGTGTAAATGAAAGGGCCGCTTTAAAATTAGTAAACATCTTTTTTTTTGTTTTGTGTGTATGTTTTTTTCCCGGATGCTTCTATATGGGTGGTCGAGTTGGGCTCAGATGTCTTTTATGTCTTTTTCATGGCTCTGGATTTCGTATCTATATTCTCTCAGAGTTCAAGCGCAAAAGGCTTTGAGTTTTCATTTGTAATTTTCTTATGTAATATATAACTGGGGATATTTATGCATTTTAATCGATTTTCGCACCTCTCTAGTCCCCTTGTGTTATTGTTATGTTATTTGTAGATATTTTACATTTTTTCGTTCACCAATTAAGGCGGTGGATGATAGAAAGTTAAYTATTGATGAAACTTTGWCAATTCAATTGATTAATGTTAACTGTAGATGTTAAGTCTCTATCTAAAGTTTATGCATTATAAATTTTTAATGTTTTTCATGTCTGGACTTGCTATTGATGTTCTTAATAATACTGAGCTGATATGTTKGGACATGTCTTGTCAATTATTCATCCTCTAAATTATCATGTGTAACCAAAGGGTTCTAAGCATTATGTCAGATGTCTTGCAAGTGTTCATGTCGTGATGTCTGTTTCAGGTTAAAAATTTTATACTGCTTGGAGACATTCACAAGAGTATATATTTTCTTAGCTGGAAGGAACAGGGTTCTCAGCTCAGTTTGTTGGCTAAAGATTTTGGATCACTTGATTGTTTTTCAACTGAGTTTTTGATTGATGGGAGTACACTCAGCCTTGTAGTTTCAGACGAACAGAAGAATGTTCAGGTCAGCACTTCTATTTTTTGATTGATGATAAAGTGAAGAATGAACAGTGTAAATTATAATTTTAAAAAAGGACTAATGATGAGAGGCTAATCTATTGTCTAATATCAAATAAATGTTCTGTATAATTATAATTATTTGAGAGTTTTTATATAAGGTAAAGAAATTACTAGCATATAAATGCCGGAGGAGTTTAGAAAGAATGTGGAGTAAAATATGCATGATGATGATATTTGGGGGCTCAAATTCTGTCAGGCACTTAATGTCTTAGCTGGCAGCCTTCTAAGTCTCAGATTCACAGAGATATAGCCATATATGTTCATGTTTCCTGTATACTGTTGTGCTTGATTGATTTCTTAGTCAGTAGCAAGAGCAATAATGTTGATGTTGCCGTCTAACCTTCACAAATAAATGTACCAATTTTAGTGTGCAGTGCATGCTTGCATTTACTTCCTTGGAGCAAATGGCTGATCACTTTGAAATTGAGATAAATGTATATGGTTAAGGCCTGGAATTTAGGCAACAATAAGAATCCATATTAATTGTTTTGCGCTGGTGTGACAATTATTGTTTCAGTGATATTTGAATTTTAACATTATGGAAAGAAAGAGAATATATCACAGTACGGATKAACACCAAACGGAACCAAATTTTGTGCTCATGGTTGTGGTCTTCTCTTGTCTTCATGGCAGCTTTCCCCTTCTTTTCTGTCATGCATCCCATGCAAGTTATCTTCATATCTGATTGATTGATTTATTAACATTTTCCAATAATAGGTCTTCTACTATGCGCCAAAGTTGTCTGAAAGTTGGAAAGGGCAGAAGCTTCTTTCAAGAGCTGAGTTCCATATTGGAGCTCATGTGACAAAATTCTTGCGATTACAAATGCTTCCTGCTTCATCTGATAAACCCAGTGCTACTCCAGGTCCAGATAAAACTAATAGATATGCTCTATTATTTGGTACACTTGATGGAAGCATTGGTTGTATTGCACCACTTGATGAGCTCACATTTCGGAGGCTGCAATCACTACAGAAAAAGCTTGTTGATGCTGTTCCTCATGTTGCTGGGCTGAATCCAAAATCTTTCCGCCAGTTCCAGTCGCATGGTATGGCGCATCGCCCTGGGCCTGACAACATTGTGGACTGCGAACTACTTTGCCAGTGAGTAAATGTTACTCTTTTATTGCAACTATAACATGATTTTATTTTAATCTTGTCTGTCAGCTTATCATCTATTCATAAAATAGAGTCTGAGACATTTATCATCTTCCTCATCTTTCTCTACCAGTTATGAAATGTTGCCGCTAGAAGATCAACTAGAAATTGCGCACCAGATTGGTACAACCAGACCACAAATTCTATCCAATATGTATGACCTTTCTCTTGGGACGAGCTTTCTGTAATTGCATGCTCTTCCAGTTATAAARCATAGCTACGAGAACAAGGCTGACAATTAGGAGAGCTGTATGACAGCTAGCTGATCCATGGAAGATTTTTGTAACAGTTTTGTTTTTCTTTTCTAATCTTCTTCCTGACTTTTCATTCATTACAGGGTCACAATAGTTAGAATTACCTTGTAAATGCCCTTGATCACCTCATCTGTTTGTATTGTACATACTTGTCTAGTTTAGTGAGTTGTAATCCTGCTTGTAAAATGTCTGTCATCCTCGCTCATAGAATTCTGCAAGTTATCAGCCGTTTCTCAGATACAATGTATCTCAGAATTTGCTGTCACGAATTTTATAGCCCTACAGTGGTTATGTATTCAGTATTAGACTTGAAAGTAATATCACAGGGCAACCCAGAAACTGGGCCAGTGAGACAGCAAAAACCCCGATTGTCTCGTTATTGGCTTTGAATTGTATACATTATCTTAATGGAATTATCTTTTTGATGTATATGTACAACAGTATAAGGTGCTTGAAGCTGGAACATTATGATGGCTTTAAATTTCCTGATCTATTTTGAAGAAGTTGGTTTGGTAGGGCCGAAATTACGGCGYAAGTCAAAGAATTGAGACAGAGAAATGATGGTGGTTTTAATATYACAGGAAAGCTTTTGTGTTGATATGAATGGCTAGATTATGATTTGTGTCGTTAAGTAATGATTTAAGGGGTCACTTAGTGTTTTAATAAGATTCCTCTTTGTGCACTACTAACAGGTATCTTACTAGTGTGCTACTCGTCCCACCATTATTGTGCTTCTTCAAATGTTGGTTTGTTTATAATCATATCATTATATGGAGTATTATAAATTATAATTCTAATATGTAATTTTTAATTCAAGACTAATTGCAATTTTACGACAGTCTTATATGTGGCAAGTCACACTATTAGCTAGAGGTGTAGTCGTTTCTACAATATGATAATTAAATGATTATTTGGGTTATAGTGTGCTTTAAACAATTACTACGGGGTATAATGGTTTTATGATTACTCTTTAGATCAAGTAGAATTATTATTCTTCTAGTTGCAAAAACACAAGGGTTACATAAATAGAACAAAAGGTATTTTCTAATTGATTGTTTTTAATAACTATTGATTGATGTTACAAATAGTTTTAATATAAGTATAAATGATTTAACATGCATTAAAAATATATAGAAGTTTAATTGAATAAATAATGACGAGACCTTTTGTTGAACTATGGTTGTTGTACACAAAACTAGATTTTGATAATATTCAAAAAAAAAAATTTAAATCTGATTTTATGGTTGAGTGCTTACAAAATATGTTGCTTTTTTTTTTTACTTTCAAAATTATGTCATTTATATGATTCTAGTGAAATATTGTATATTGGAGGATGTATAAAATACGTGACAGTTTCGAATCTCTCAATGTATATTGTGTTATTCTAGTGAACATTTACAACAATTAAAAAAACTCATCTTTATTTTACATAAATATTGGTCTTAGTTTGAATTTAAATTCTATATTTGTAAATTATAATTGATGGTTTGAAATTGTATTCTCTCAAAATCAATTACTCCATACAGTAATTAGGGTCTATTCTTTTTTAAAATTATTTATAAATTGATTACTATTACTCTATAATAGTTTAGTTGAATTCTTTAAGTTAACCAATTTCAACTAATTAAAAAAAAAATAAAACATTGCCAATTAATGTCTTGTTAGCCCATAACTTCATCATTTTCTATATTTGTCATTAGCACTTTTATTTTTAAAAACCAATCTTAATTTTGAGTCTAATCCAACTGTAAATGGGATCATCACCAACACATTACTATTATTATCAAATGATAAAGGCCAAACGTCTGTAAATTAGACGAACAAAATCCAAAATCACGCCTCAATTCATATTTTCCAAGTACAACATGATGTGGTCAAAAAGAGATGCAAATTGGCAAAATCATGAACACGTGTGCATGATGTATGATGGAAAGAATGTACATAAGAATGATGTTGGCACACGTGAAGATTACCCATCTAGAGGTATGCCATTCAATTTGGAAAGTTGAGAACAAAAGAATTGGAAACAAATCAATTAAAATGCTCGCTAATTTTATTTAAAAGTATTGCTAACAAGCGTATCGAAACTTTAGATTAGTTTTTAATGTATATTTTAAAAATGGAACTAAATATTTGTTAAATTTAACTAAAAATTGTAAGATATTAATGTATGTCAATATCAATATTAATATGTGTACAGGCTTGTTTATTTGAAATTAATTCATGATGTTTTGATTTAGTTTGATTTAGTTCAGTTTCATTCGATTTAATCAGTTTATTATTATTATTATTATTACTAAGTTCAGTCAAGTCTGATTAAGTAAAAAAAAACATAGCTTATTGTTTGTTTTAATCAAATAAATTTTGTTTTTAAATAGTTTATTTAATGTTCGTTTGTTAGTTTTTTGTCTTATTAAAACGAGATAAAACGTTAAAAAAGAAAGAAAAGGATTAAAGTGGTAACCAGAATTAAGAAGAATGGCATTGTTGGTTGGGGTGAAGGGACATCCATCTTATAAGGGATGCCACAAAAAGTGTAACAATACTTCCATATCTTCAAATAATAATACTGTATTTTGAATTATAATAGCAAAAAAAGCCCTTCTTTAATGGTATGTATACAATCAAATAACCTTACCAAAATACGCTTTTGCACCATCTTAATTTCAAAAAGGCACTTTTAATTTTTAAATAAAAGTGTTAATATCTCTTCCTCTTCTTACTGTATTTCACATTCACACATGCACATCTTGCCCCACTCGGGCGGCTAGGCATGACTACTCCTTAATAATTAAAGAGATTTGTAATTTGTTGTTGTTGAGAATATATATACTTTGTAGATGAGATATATTAGGAAAATATATCATATGTGATATACTATATTTTTCATAGATGAGATATAAYAGAATGTTCAATAGTTTGTTATTCGGTAGTTATTTTTTATGAGAAGATATTTTATCTTAGGATAGAATTAGTTAAATGGTTAGATGATAGCTAACTCTGAGTTGACACGTATTTATATTGTAACACTATATATGTGAACTTATATGAGAAATTAGGAGAAATAAGAGTAAAAATTGTGGAGAATTTAACAGTTCTTCATACTCACTTTACTTTGTTAATTACGGGGTGCTTTAGTATAGAGTTATAGACATATAATTGTGAAAAGATCATATGTTAAGCTTATTAATTCTTTTGAAATATGGAGTTTATCGGGTGCATAATAACATTATTATACTCCAAGTTTATAGTAATATTTTTTACATTKAATTATTAAACCTTTATAAGTACTCTTTACGACGATTATTGTTGAAGTCTTAATGGTAATGTAATTACCAATTGATGATTTAACAGGAAGGGTTTGGAGCAGTGGTYCCGACTCCACCTTTGATCYTTGAGGTCAAGGGCTCGAATTCTCATATTCCCTTAAATGTTTACAAATAAAAATAAACTAAAATTCAAATCATTTCTGTTGAATTTTAATCTGGAAAATGTTAACGTTTAAGGATCTAAATAAGAAAATATTTGGCATTAAGTACATCGATTTCTATGTGAATTTCTCATGAATTCTATTTTAAGCATTGTATCTTAGCCTTCAATGTTACATATAACATAATCCTTTGGATATATACCAAGTACTTTGTGAGAATTATTTGATTTTATGTGATCTAATATAACTGTGTTTGGTTATATATATAATAATAATATTACTAAAGCAAATCTAGCTCTTCCATTTTTTTCCTCCCAAAATTCCCCAACAACCTTTCATTAAATATAAATGCATAACTATTAAAAAAACTAATCACAAATGAAATCTACTTTAAAATTTTTAATAGATAAAAGTTTTGATAAATTTAAAAATAATTCATAATCTATTATAAAAAGGCTTGCCTTTGTAAACATAATAATATTTTTGTAAACCATTGGCCATCAATATTTGGATATACCTTAGTAAATGTATTTTTTTTTTTTTACAAGAGGAAAAAGGCTCAACGGCCCAACCTAAAGCTAATACAGTGAAAAAGCATACAAATGTTTCTAACATCACTAATAAGCAGTCTAATATCATTTAAATAAGAACTCTCTCCCATGATAGCCTCCATAGTTTCCTCTCTGACATTCCTGAAAACCACGTGTAGGTGGGAAGTATTCAGAAGGTTTGTAAGTGTCTCTCTAATTGCCGCCAAGTCCCTATGTAACTCATGCTCCATGCACACCCTCTTCTCTTCTAGATGCGTCTCCAACCCGTCATCCCAAGTGATTGTCTGTGTCCACTCTTTGGATCTCCCTACCCCATTTCGGCGCGCCTGGCATCTTGTCCACTGCAAGGAGACATTGACCGAGCACTGACAGGCCCCATTTCCRATGTACTGACACAATTTCCCCTTTTCAAAACCCGGYGGCTCCTTCTCCTTCTGTGCACTGTTATTTCTGATTAGAAACCCCATCTTCCTGGCCCCGCAGTTGGCCTCCGCAAAACTCAGAATCCGTTCTAATGAAGGAGTTTTATCATTGAAGATGGCTCTATTTCGCTCTAGCTTACTTAGTAAATGTATACTACATCTGTTCTAGGTAGATTGCAAGTTTGCAACGTTTTCTTTTGGGAAAGTCTTAAAAAAGTTTGTAACGTTCCCGCAAATGGTATGTGATTTGGAGCCATCATTTTACTCTCATAAAAATTTCATATGGACCTTTCATGTGAGGGAGAAGGAGTGATCRATGAAGTTGAATTTTTATCACGAATAATGCTCCCAAGTTTTTTAATTACAATTTACAAGCATGCTTTATTTGGAAATAAAAGTATTTATAAGGGTATCGTCCACGTAGGATCACTCTTGTAATTTTTATGTTTTTTATTGAACAAAATCGCTATTATCATTAGCGGTTTTATGTATGAAAATGCTACTGTTAATAGCCCTTTAACATATTAAATYGCTAATGACAATAGCTAGTTAYGGAGTAGTAAAATAACTGATCATGACAAAACACATTAAGATGGTCGGGCTGAAATATACATGTAAAAATGCTATCATTGTTAGCGTTTTATCAGTGTAAAATTAAGCTTAGAATGCTATTGGATTGGCCTAGTTCCATTTGCATAGGAACGAGTTCCATTTGCATAGGAACGAGTTCCATTTGCATAGGATTGAGTTATTGGATTGGATCCTAGTTCCATTTGCATATAGAGGAACGAGTTTCATTTAGTTTTGGACTAGTTCATTATATTGACCTAGATCTAGTTCCTTATATATTGAACTTGTTTCATTCCCAACTCATTTGACAAATCAAACCTAATAACAAACTCATACATGCTACTTGATTGATGATCTGCATTACTCGTGACTTGCTTCTTGTTGTTTCACATGATTCTTTGCACTTGTATGTCAAATACTTTCGCAACATTTTTCCACAATTAACATAACATTAACAACCTTAAAAAACAAGATTAAAATATTGCTTTCTTTGATTAAAATTCATCATCAAAACAATGGGTCAACAATACAATAAAAAAATAAAGTAAATTTAGATAGGTTCCATAAACAGTTATTTGTGTCAATTAGGACGAAAAGAGCTCACCTTAGGGCTGGCCCTACAATTGTAACCTTATTGGCTCTGTTCTACTGAATCTACTCCATCCTCTGAATTTGCTTCTCAATTCCTTTACGTTGGTAATTGGAACAACCGTACAAGGTAGCATTCTAGCAAGTGTTAGTAACAAAGTAATGCCACTACTATATGGTCGACATCACAATTCCTAAGTAACTCAATATTCACATTCGCATCCTTTTGTAAATGGATATTCACGATGTATTTTTGGATCATATTTATGACATATATTATAGTGAAATTATAGTTTGTGAACCTTGGTTTAGATTCGTTTGTGTAGATTTTAATATTTAATTTTTATAAATTTTTAATATGTACAACTAATGATATCGAACTTGCAGTTGTGTATTGGAAACGTGAAAATTGTTGGATGGGAAGTAAAAAAGAACGAAGAAAGTATTAAATAGACGAAACAACGAACAAATAAAATAAATAGCAATTCAATAACTTCATTATTGTTCATTCTGTCTGGATGTCTAATAACTCAGACAATATGTTTGTACAATTCAACAAAACAAATAAATGACAGCAGAATATGCCAATAAATAACTTCAAAAACTACTTTGTTAAATAAGAATATAAAAAGTACTAGTATAGAGAAATATATTTAACATTAAGTGGAATATGAAATCGAAATAGCAAGTAATATGTCCATGTGTCGAATGTTGCTTTGTGAGATGCAGGTACTTGCACATAAACTGACCTTAACTAAATATAAAAAAACTTATGCGTCTGTAGTTAAACATACTTCCTTATTTTTATAATAAACGGATTTATTAATATTATAAATTTATTTATATTGTAAGTATTTAAAAACGGGAATAGTATATTGAAATAGTGGCACAGAAAGCTCATACCATTTCATTAATATTCGGGAAGGTTAACAAGTGGGTGGTGGTGGGTACACCTTATTTTTAGGGTCAAAACATTATTGCCTGTTTGCATTTCATTGTTCCTTGTGTAGATCCAATACTTGTCTTCTTCATTTAGTGTTCTCTTTTTCAGAGTCAATTAACTTGATTTCCGCTTTTCTTATTTTCTCCTAGCATTTAGCTATATCCAGCCTAGGGAATTGAATTTGAATTTCGCACATTTTTTCGCTTACTATTTGGTACGGGTCTTAATAACAAGTCGTCCTTATAAAGTTCTAAATTAAATATAATTGTATAGGTCGCGTGTTGTTCAATTACATTGGTTATTGAACTAGAACAAATAAAGATATGAGAAATATGAGATGCTGAACACGTCTTTTAAATTAAACTCTATTCGTCAATTCTTCACTAATATAGCAACAAAGCAATTAATAAACATTTATTTAAAGCACGAAATTAAAGGAAATCTAAGAAGAAGGATAAAGAAGTATATACATTACATATTTGGATTAGCACATTGTACTTGAATATTAAGAGTATACATATGGTTCCCCACAATAAGAAAAGAAATGTAGTGAAATAAAAGCAATGCACCAGTAGTATTATCATAATTAGGGTGGCTCAATTAAGAGTTTATAAGTTATATTATATATATAATATATATATATAATTAATTTAATATATTATATTATTATATATATATAATATATTATATATTATATATATATATATTATATAGTAATTATGATATTATATATATTATAATATAAATTGGTATATGATATATTAGTTCGTAGTACACATTATATAATATATTTATTAGTTAGGCAGCAAAAAACAGCTTTAAATCTTCAATAAGGGTAATAAATTTCTTCACATACAATTCTAACAATAATTTCATCAATATTAATATTGCACATCATGATTATAACACCAACACAATACAAATGATACATATAATCTCTTTTGACTAAAAAAATTTTTTTTTGGCCAAATTTTTTTATTTTTTGGATTTCTCACTTTTTTGAATGTTTATAAATAAAAATCGTGACATAATGGAATTGGTGTCGTGTCAACTTACAATTGTTTCACAATCTTTCTTATGAGTCATGATGATTTTATGTTGAATTAAGAACTTGTATATGTTTGGCAATTAATTAGCGAAGTATTATTACATGCTCTTATCGCAAAAGAATGTACCGACATACACAAAATTGTTTTTGCGTATCATAATGTTATGTGTGTTTGATTCAGTGATTTATTATTCACATGAATATGGATTTTCATACTCCGTTTGTCATTTAATTTATAAAATGAAATGTAGTACGGTCTTATTTGCTTCGTCTATTATTGTTATTATAACTAAAATAAAATTATACTTCCTCTGTAACAATATTCTAGCAACTCTTGTACCTGATTGCATTAACATTGGAAATAAGTTTAGGTATGTTTAAGTGTATCAAAAGACAGTTCTACCCTTACAACAAAAACACACATCATCACCTCTCACCATCAACCTTCAATTCAACCCACCCAAACCAACCCAACCTCCAGCCGGCAAACCACACCCAGCCATCACCTGACCCACGACACGCGGCCACGCAACCAAGCAGCCACCACATGCAACCACAACACGCAACAACCACCACTTGGGCCACCACACCAACAACTAACCACGCAACCACACAACCCATCCACTCGAAAACCACTCTAGATCACCAATTCACGACGGTTGATTCCTCAAATTTTCAGATCGCAAGCCTAATTCGCCAATTCGAAACCCTAATTCCTAAATCTACAAACCCTAATCCCCAAATCTTCTAAATTCGTGACGGTTGATGACGTTGGTTGCTACTGTTGGCGACGACGTGTTTGGGTCGCAATGCGCGAGGGGTAGTGAATCGCGACAATTGTTGCTGCTGTTGGTGAGTTGCGACGGTGAGGGGCGGTGGTTTGCGGTGGCGGTTCGCGACGGTGAGGTGAGATGGTGAGTGGCAGTGGCCTGGTGAGGTGACGATGGGGATGGAAGGATGAAATTGAGGAGAGAGAAGGAGTTAGGGTTAGGAAGAGAGAGAAGAAGATAAGTGATTTGGGGAGAATTAGAGTTTTAATTGGAGTTGGTGGGTGAATTAGTGAATGGGTTTGGGTAATTAAATGTGAGTAATTGGAGATATTAGAAATGATTAGGTGTTGTTTAGAGATATTAGTAAGGGTAAAATGGTAA